>JAUPTC010001864.1:0-19540 GCA_030762895.1 Sophora flavescens | reverse complement strand
CTTGATGAGTGTGATTTCACCTGATTTTCCATGTACATTTACGCATGCATTTGCATATAGGTTAGGCCATTTTAGTGTTTATTTTTTGTTTGGTTTTTCCTTTGGAGCTGATAAGGTGAGTATTGTGTGTTGTTTTGCAGATATTCATGATTAAATGCCCATGAAGTAGCAAGTATGAAGCTTAGATGACTTAGACCATTGAAAGATAAAATTGAGCTAGCGAAAGTAATCACGACTTAGTTATGGATGGGCCCTCACGCGTCGTGAGGAAAGCGTGAATGGGAGGTAATTGAGCCGGTCAAGTACTATCACGGTTTCCCTGGGGTGATGGCTATCACGCCGTGGAGTGGCTGGACCGAGTGCGTATCTCCAAAAGTCGAGCGATCGCGGCCTGGCCCGTGATTATGTACTAGCGTGATGATCGGTTGGAAAAGTCGAGAACGATCACGGCCTAGACGTGATAACCCATCGCTGTGACTTGTTCGTTGGAAAGTCGATGGATCACGGCCTAAGCCGTGATGAGTATCACGGCCATGATGAATCGGGAAGTGAAGCGGTGCCATAAAAAAAACCATCACGGCTGGTCGTGATGGTTCCAAACGCTTTCGTGGACTTAAAGCCCACAAAGATACTGAAAAACTGACAGCAATGTAAGAATTAGAATCGATCGTAAAACCTCAAGAGAAATCCGTCGCTTCTTTGTGGGTCGCGTGTGCATCATTCCATGGAGTCTTTCCCATTTCTTCATCTACGTAATTATTTCTTTTTTTTATCTTCAATTATGCGTAAAGCTAAACTCCCTTTGTTGGGGTTAGACTATTGTTATCTGAACTTGGTTGTAATATGACTTGAGATTAATACGGTTCCTTCTTCTTCTATGAGTATATAATTCTATGTTAATGCTTTCCTAGGCTTGATCATCTTAGGAATGATTAGTTGCTTTCAATAGACAATTGAAGTTGATGTTAAAGTATGCTCATGAATTATATGCCAAGTAGTCTAAGAATCTAGACATAGGTGTTGGCTACTTGCAATCTTTTGAATCTTGTCTTAATGCAATTTCTCTTAGTAATCCACCTAAGACAGTAGGGTTTAGGTTGGGATTTTCGGCTCCATGCACCTAAGACATTAGGCTTGGGTATATTAGAAAAGATTCGATTGTCATAGGGTAGGAACTGTGTTGGTTATCATTTCATAACAATCAAGGAGGATTAACTTAGTTTAACCGGCAATTCCATCTCATTGTTATTCATCTCTTTGCTTTCCGTTAATCTGTTTGAGAAAAATCCAAAAAGAACAAAATATTTTCTTTGTTTGTTTGCTAGATGTTAGAACAACCTCGATCAAAATCCGATCGCCTAGATAGAGTCAATTTTGCGAAGTGGTAATTGTCCACGATCCCGGGAACGATATTCGGTCTCGCCGTTTTATTACTTGCAGCGAACCGGTACACTTGTCGAGTCCGTGTCAAGTTTTTGGCGATTGCGGGATCGGTGTGCCAATATCACGAGTACCAAGGGGACTCCTAATTTAGGCATTTTATTTTTTTTTTTTATTACTTCCTCTACTGTGTTGTTTTCGTTCTTATTGTCTATATCTGCAGTGAATTTCTCGCAAGTGCTGTTTTTCTGTTTGTTCCGTGCTACTCCGTTTGTTCGGTGTATGCGAGTACAATCGGCCAGTGAACTCCAATTCGAACCTGAGATCGAGAGACTCTGCAGAAGGAATAGAAAGAGAACCAAGGCAAGACAGAACAGAAAAAAGCATCTTCTAGTAGACAAGAGCAGCAAGTTGAGTTACGAATGTGCAAGAACCACAAATTGAAGCAAAGATGTCACCATGGCGAAGAGAACGCACCAAGGAGAAACAATGGGGGACTACACTTCCCCTAGAGGTTGATAGATGTGGGACTCTGATTGTAAGACCTGCAGTGGCATGCAATAATTTCCAAATCAAGGCATCACTTCTCCACCTTGTGCAACAAAACCAATTTGGAGGGTTGGGAGTGAAGATCTCATGCCCACATTGGTACCTTTATTTAGCCATGTGACACCAGTTAAACGGAGCTTACGATGAGGCCCTTAGGTTAAGGCTTTTCCTTTCTCTTTGAGGATAGAGCCAAGGCATGGCTTCAATCTCATCCTCATGGAAGCATCATCACTGGAGCGACTTGGTCGACAAGTTTTTATCTCGATTCTTCCTCTTCCCAGAATGATTAAGTGAGGTCAGAGATCAAATACCTTTGCAACAGAGGGATGGTGAGTCACTATATGAAGCACGGAGAGATTCAGGTCTTTACTCACAGCTTGTCCCAATCATGAAGCCCGGAGACATGGCGGTATGACTTTTGTTAATGGGCTCAGCCAGAACTCAAGAAGTATGATTGAGCGGCTACAGAGGTACATTGAGTCAGAAAACACCGGAAGAAGCAAAGGACTTGATTGAGAACATGGCTAACAATGGCTATCAAATGCCTAGTTCTCAAATTAGTTGGTTAGGTAAGGTGTTCTGTAGCTGGATGAAATTGGTGCCTCAAAGCACAAATGGCTATTCTTACCAAACAACTGGGTCGGTTCAACTCAGGAATTCTCATTAAGCTATTCAAGCTCAAGGTGCCTCGGTGTGTGATTTCGTGGAGGCAACCATGCAAATGGGACCGGTGAGATCAATGTGGTTGGAAGCTCGGGACAAGAAGAGGTAAACTATAGGCAACCAAGGGCACTAGAAATGATCCTACTCCAACACCTACAATCCGGGTGGCGCAATCATCCCAGTCTCGGGTTTGGAGACAAGGATAAAGTTCAAATACTCAAACAAAGCCTCCTCAAGAGAGTTCTGAGCAAAATTGGAGAACCTTCTGGGCCAGTTCATGCAAGTCACTAAGAGACTATAAAGAATCGAGAATGCTTCAATCAGAACTTGGAGCATCAAATGGGCCAACTAGCAGGCAGATGGCGGAGAGACCTCGAGGACAATTGCACGGGATATGAGAAGAACCCAAGGAAGATTGTAGGACCATTGTTACTTAAAGTAGGAGAATGTTAAGTCCACAAGAAAAAGGAAGGAAGAGAGACAGTGATCTTTGGAATGAGAGGGCAATCGAAGAGGTAAACAATGAAGAACCGTAACTTCCCAAGGTACTACCTCTAATCTTATTGATGTAGAGGCTGAAGAACCTGAGAGGGAGAAATTGGTTGATGAAGAATTTGCGAAGAAGAAGACTAGAAGACGATTCGGAAGAGGTTGATAATCCCAAGGAGCTGCCCCCATATTGAAATTCCATTACCCCAACGGTTTGAAGAAAGGAAGCAAAAGATCAGCGATTTTCTAAGTTTCTGGATGTATTCAAAAAGCTACAAAATAAACATCCGGTTTCTTTAAGCTCTACAAAAAATGCCTTCCTACGCAAAAAATTCATGAAGGAGATCCTTACAAACAAAAGAGGTGGAAGGAGAGAAGTTATGCCTTCTCCCGAAGAGTGCGCGCTTATACTTAAAGGAAGCCGCTAGAAATGAAGGACCCGGGCAGTTTCACTATCCCATGCACGATTGGTCATCCGAACATAGGGAGAGCATTGTGCGATTTGGGGGCAAGTATTAATACGTCGCTCTCCCTTTTCAAGAAAAGGGATTGGTGAGGTAAAACCAACAGGATTTCTCTTCAAGTAGTGGAACCGCTCATTCATACCCCTATGGTGTTGTGGAGGATTTGTTGGTGAAGGTAGATAAATTTATTTTTCCAGAGATTTTGTGGTGTTAGATATGGTGAAGATGGTGATACTCCTCTGATTCTTGGGAGACCATTCCTACAGGTGGAGCCTTGATCGATGTCAATCAAGGAATTGGTGCTTGGTACAAGACGAAAAGGTTACTTTTAATGTGTTTGACGATGAAAACACCCAAGTGACAAGGACACATGCATGATAGTGGACCTCATTGAGTCATTATCCAAGAGTTTGCCCCGGAAGTTTGAAGATTCGTTAGGAACCCAGCTCTAATGGTAGAGGATGTAGAGGAAGAGGTATGTGCGGGAAAAGTTGATCTAATGATTAAATCTACTGCGGAAGCTTGTCGGTTGTGAATACGATGAAGATAAATTGGTGGAAGATGTGAGAATTGAAGATAAGGTGACCCAGGTGCTGGAGTTGAAGGAATTGCCATCCCGTCTCCGTTATGCCTTCACAGGGGATGAACTCTTCATTCAGTATCATCAATAGTGGGTTAAATTCATTGGAAGAAGAGAAGGCTTTGAGGGTGCTAGGAGCACAAATCTGCGATTGGATGGTCTATATCCCGATTTGGAAGGATATGCCCCTCCTACGCATGCACCAAAATCCGTGTGGAGGAAAAATTCAAGCGGTTAGGCAACCGCAAAGAAGACTCAACCTGAATATGAAGGAAGTTGTGAGGAAGGAGATTGTGAAGTTGTTGGATGCGGGCATTATCTATCCCATCTCCGATAGTCCATGGGTGAGTCGGTCCAAGTTTGTCAGCCAAGAAAGGGGGATGACGGTGGTAGCAAATGAAAGGAATGAACTTATTCCCTCCAGAACGTGTCTCGGATGGAGGGTATGCATTGACTCTGACGTGACTGAATGAGGCCACTAGAAAGACCACTTTCCATTACCCTTCATTGATCGAGATGCTAGAGAGGTTGGCGGGCCATGCTTTCTATTGTTTCCTTGATGGATACTCCGGGTATAACCGATTGTGGTTGACCGGGAGGACCAAGAAGAAGACCGCTTTCACCTGCCCTTATGGAGTCTACGTACAGGAGAATGCCTTCGGGTTGTGCAATGCACCGCCACTTTTCAAAGGTGCATGCTCTCCATATTTTACGATATGAATGAGAAGTTTATTGAGGTATTTATGGACGATTTTTCCGTATTTGGTGATTCATTTGATAACTCGTTTGAATAATCTGGCTGTGTCCTAAAAAGGTGCCAAGAAACTAACCTCGTTTTAAATTGGGAAAAATGCCATTTCATGGTTAGGGGGGTATAGTTCTTGGGCACAAAATTTCATCGAGGGGGATGGAGGTTGATAGAGCCAAAATTGAAGTGATTGAAAAACTTCCTCCTCCCTTAAATGTGAAAGGTGTTAGAAGCTTCCTAGGGCATGCGGGTTTTATAGAAGGTTCATAAAAGATTTTTCAAAAATAGTGAAACCCTTATGCAAGCTTTTGGTAGCTGATACCCCTTTTATATTTGATGATGATTGCATGCATGCCTTCAAAATTTTGAAAGAAAAACTCACCACCGCACCAGTCATTGCTCCTCCAGTTGGAGTTTACCTTTTGAGCTAATGTGTGATGCAAAGTGACTATGCGGGTGGGAGCCATTTTGGGCCAAAGAAAAACAAAGTGCTGCATGTCATTTACTATGCCGGTCGTGTCTTAATGATGCCCAATTGAATTACACTACGATTGAAAAAGAGTTGCTTCTTTGTGGTATTTGCTTTTGATAAATTTAGATCCTACTTGATTGGTTGTAAAACTACAGTCTACACGATCATTACTGCTTTGAGATATCTGATGACTAAACAGGATGCTAAGCCAAGGCTTATTAGGTGGATACTGTACTCCAAGAGTTTGATTTGGAAATAAAGGACAAGAAAGGAGGTGGAGAATGTGGTAGCCGACCATTTGTCCAGGGCTTCCACAAGCAGAGGTCCAAGCAAGCAAAGTTGCCAATTCAAGAGGAGTTCCCGAGATGAACAGCTTGTTTGTGGTGCAAGTGGCACCTTGGTTCGCGGATATTGCAAATTACAAGGCGCCCAATAAAATTCCTAAGGACTTCAATGCGAACGAGGAAGAAGCTCATTCATGATGCCAAGTTCTACATTTGGGATGAGCCGTATCTTTTCAAAAAGGGGTTGGGATGGAATTACGAGGAGGTGCATACCTAAGAAGAAATTAATGGGGTGTTGACCCACCGCCACAACTCACCCTATGGAGGACACTTTGGTGGTGAGAGGAGCTGCCACATGAAGATTTTGCAAAGCGGGTTGTTTTGGCCCACCATTTTCAAGGACTCCCGAGCTTGGGTGATGATGTGATAAATGCCGGAGGACCTACGAGTATTTCCAAGAGAAATGAGATGCCCTTAAAGGGTATATTGAGGTAGAGCTCTTTGACGTATGGGGGATTGACTTCATGGGTCCTTTCCGTCCGTCTTACAACTAACAAGTACATCCTAGTGGCGGTTGATTATGTGAGCAAGTGGGTGGAAGCCGCCAACTTTGAAGGATGATGCAAGAAGTGCGGATCGGTTTTGTGAGGAAGAATATTTTTACCCGTTTGGGACCCTAGAGCTATCATAAGTGATGGGGTACCCACTTCGCAATAAGGAGTTTGATGCGGTGCTTGCCAAGTTTGGGGTGAACCACAAAGTTACCACCCCATACCATCCCCAAACCAAGTGGGCAAGTGGAATTGTCCAACCGGAGTTGAAGAGGATTTTGGAAAAACTGTGAACAATGCAAGGAAGGACTGGGCGAAGAAAGTTGATGATGCACTTTGGGCTTATCGGACTGCTTATAAGACGCCTATTGGTATGTCACCTTACCAATTGGTGTTCGGAAATCATGTCATCTTCCGTGAGAGCTACAACACCGTGCTTTTTTGGGAATGAAGGCCCCGAACTTTGATGCAAGGCTGGCCATGGACAAGAGGATGCTTCAATTGAATGAGTTGGATGAGTTCCGACTCTTGGCTTATGAGAGTGCTAGGATATACAAGGAAAGGACAAAGTTGGCATGACATAGTACATTCTTCCCAAGAAGTTTGAAGAAGGCCGACGTTTCACTTTGCTTAACTCAAGACTCAAGCTCTTTCCGTGCAAATTGAGATCAAGATGGTCGGGCCCATTCTATGTTAAGTCTGTCTCTCCATTTGGTTCTTTAAATTGGAAGATCCATCATCCGGTGATACCTTCACGGTGAAATGGACAAAGACTAAAGCACTACCTTGGGGGCAACTTTGATCGTCGAGGCGATTTCCATCACTCTTCAGCGCCATCTTCTTTATGAGTTAAACTACATTTTCATCATCCCAAACTTTCAACTACATTTTCCAACCCATTTTTGCACAGGACTTTAGAAGGTCCCTCATAAGCATATTTAACAAGACAATTCAGGGCACCAAGAAAAGCATGCTATTCATTCCCTCCAAAATGGGCAACTAAGGGTAGCATTTACACATTCAAAGTTCGGGAAGGCGTAGAAAAAAATACCTATTGCCTCAATCATTTTCAAAAATGTTTCCAAAAATTTTCTAGTTTCGAAATGGTTTCAAGTCAAGTTCTGAGAAAAACAGTCCAAGAGGAAAACACTCTACACAAAGAACGGGGGCAGATTTAGTGAGTGCCCCTAATGGCTCAAAAGCTCACATTCATAAGTTCAAGAACCATGGGAACACAAATCCATAGAAACACAAGCTAATCATCAACTATCCAAGAACATCTCAAGCTTATTTAATGAAGCCAAATTACAAGAATAGAAAATCAGGGTCCAAAATTCACTATCACAGAAAAATTGGCACTTAGCTCTCACTATCATATGCTCAATCTAAGCGGGGTAACCGAATCATGCGATCATGCAACTTAAGCCTATATGAATGCAATATTCACAATGCATATATGGATGCAATATTTACAATGCAAGAAAAGAAGAGTACCCCCTACCCCAAGCTTAAAGACTTACATTGTCCTCAATGTAAATAATTAAACTTAGAGAGGGGAGAAAACTGGAACAACTCACAAGGTGGTAGTGGTGCTGAATCACATGCTTTCTGGTTTTGTTTCCTCTTGCCCTTCTTCTCCTCCTTCCTTCAACATCTGGAATCACTCAACAAACTATTAACAAACCTCTTGAGCTTCTCAAATTATTCAAGAGGGGGAAATCAAAAACAACAGAGAAGATGAAAATAAAAAATAAAAATTGGGTTGCCTCCCAATAAGCGCTTCTTTAACGTCACTAGCTTGACGGATGAATTTTTATTTTATTTTTTTTATTTTTTTTTTTTAACTCATAAAGAAGATGGCGCTCAAGAGTGACTAAAATCGCTGACGATCAAAGTTGCCCCCATTTTGAGCCGAATGAATAGCATGCTTTTCTTGGTGCCCCGAATTGTCTTGTTAAATATGCTTATGAGGGACCTTCTAAAGTACTGTGCAAAAATGGGTTGGAAAATGTAGTTGAAAGTTTGGGATGATGAAAAGAAAAGATGAATCTAAAAAAAAATAAAAAATTTAATACTCTTGAATTTAAAAAAATCCCATTCACCAAACAAAAAAAAAAAAAAAAAAAAAAAAAAAAGAGAAGAGAAAAAGAAATAAAAATGGGGAAGGGGATGACAAAAAGGAATGAGAAGTAGAAAATGAAAGAATGGTGGAAGAGTAAAGCGAAACCCAAGAAAGGTATTTTTAGAAGGTCGGCCTTGCAATGCTTGATTGTTTGTATAGCCTTTTGAAATTTCCTGTTTTTGAAATTCCCACTAAAATTGATCCCATGGCCCCATTACACCAAAGAATAAGTCCTCTTGATTCTTAGATGTTTTTCATTAATAAAGTGAAGATGTGGTTGATAGTCAAGCTTATGGTAGGAATCATTCTTTGAGGAAAATGGAGTGAAATGTCATATTCCCTTAACACTTGAGTGAGTGAGGCAAGAAAGAGAGCCAAGCAAATGAACAAGCTTGGGGTGAGCTTCAAGTGAGATAGAGTGCCCAGAATTAGTGAGAATGTGAGTCTAGGGAAACTAAGCCCCTAATTGGACTTGAATTGAGTGTCTCTTGCTGAAATAATTGACCACTTTGTTGCTTGGATCATTTTATTCGGGTTCTTAGTTCACTATCATTGTCCTGGTTGTTTTCATCTTATGGCCTTGGTTTTGCTTCGAGGACAAGCAAAGTCTTAAGCTTGGGGTGATTTGATGAGTGTGATTTCACCACATTTTCCATGTACATTTCTGCATGCATTTGCATATAGTTAGGCCATTTTAGTGTTTATTTTGTTTGGTTTTTCCTTTGGAACGGATAAGGTGGTATTGTGTGTTGTTTTGCGGATATTCATGATTAAATGCCCAAGAAGTAGCAAGTATGAAGCTTGGATGACTTAGAGCCTTGAAAGATAAGAAATTGAGCCAAGCGAGAGTATCACGGCTCTAGCGTGATGGCCCCTCACGGCCGTGAGGAAGCGATGGGTGAGAAAGAATTGAGCCAGTGTCGGGAAGGCGTCACGGCCCTGGCGTGGATGGCTATCACGCACCGTGGACGTGTCAGCCGTGCGGATCTCCAAAAGTCGAGACGATCACGGCCTAGCCGTGATGTATATTACTGGCCGTGATGAATCGGTTGGAAAAGTCGGGAGACGATCACGGCCTGGACGTGATGTCTATCACGTGACTTGTTTGTTGGAAAAGTCGGGAAAGGATCACGGCCTAGCCGTGATGAGTATCACGGCCATGATGAATCGGAAAGTGAAGCGGTGCCAGTCAGAAACCATCACGGCCTGGCCGTGATGACATCTACATGCCGTGACCGCCACAGTACTAGAAAAACGAGCGAACGGAAGAATTAGAATCGATCGGAGAAAACCCTAAAGAGAAATCCTCTGCTGCTCTTTGTGGGCTGTGCATCATTCCATGGAGCTCTCCCATTTCTTCATCTCTGTAATTATTTCTTTTGTTTTATCTTCAATTATGCGTAGCTAAACTCCCTTTTGTTGGGGTTAGACTATTGTTATCCGAACTTGGTTGTAATATGACTTGAGATTAATACGGTTTCCTTCTTCTCTATGAGTATATAATTCTATGCTTAATGCTTTCCTAGGCTTGATCATCTTAGGAATGATTAGTTGCTTTAATAGACAATTGAAAGGTTGATGTTAAAGTATGCTCATGAATTATATGCCAAGTAGTCCAAGAATCTAGACATAGGTGTTGGCTACTTGCAATCTTTTGAATCTTGTCTTAATGCAATTTCCTTATTAATCCACCTAAGACATTAGGGTTTAATTTGGGATTTTAGGCTCAATGCACCTAAGACATTAGGCTTGAGTATATTAGAAAAGATTCGATTGTCATAAGGGGAGTAGGAACTGTGTTAGTTATCATTTCATAACAATCAAGGGAGGATTAGCTTAGTTTAACCCCGGCAATTCCATCTCATTGTTATTCATCTCTTTGCTTTCACGTTAAGCTGTTTGAGAAAAATCCAAAAAAGAACAAAATATTTTCTTCTTGTTTGTTTGCTAGATGTTAGAACAACCCTCAATCAAAAATCCGATCGCCTAGATAGTAGTCAAATTTGCGAAGTGGTAATTGTCCACGATCCCTGAGAACGATATTCGGTCTCACCGTTTTTATTACTTGCAACGAACCGGTCCATACACTTGCCGAGTCCGTGTCGAGCTCAACTGAGTGGTCGGGAGCCGGAGCTCAACCTAGTAGTATAGAGCCGGAGCTCAATCGTGGCGGGAGCCGGAGCTCAACCGAGTGGTCTGGAGCCGGGAGCTCAACCTAGTAGTAGGAGCCGGAGCTCAACCGAGTGGTCGGGAGCCGAGCTCAACCGAGAGTGGTCGGGGCCGGAGCTCAACCTAGTAGTGGAGCCGGAGCTCAACCTAGTAGTCGGGAGCCGGAGCTCAACCGAGTGGGGGCGGAGCTCAATCAAGTTGGGAGCCGGAGCTCAACCGAGTGGTCGGGAGCCGGAGCTCAACCGAGGTGGTCGGGGCCGGAGCTCGAACCGGTGGTCGGGGCCGGAGCTCAACCGGAGTTGTTTGCCTGGAAGGAGTCGTTCCTCGACTTACAAGCGAGAGAGGCTGTAGCTCGCCTCTCGATTTGAACCTCGGGAGGAATCGCTCTTCGACTCCCAAGTTGTTTGCTTGGAAGGAGTCGCTCTCGACTTCCAAGCGAGAGGGGCCATAACTCGCCTCTCGATTTGAACCTCGGGAGAAATCGCTCTTCGACTCCCGAGTTGTTTACTTGGAAGGAGTCGCTCCTCGACTTCCAAGCGAGAGGGCGTGGCCCGCCTCTCGATTTAGTCTTGACTCTTTTCTCGGTCAACCTGGACTTGAGTCTTTTCTTAAGCTTGAGCTCGGCTTTTATATCCTTGTTCGACGTTGTAGGTCGGGGTTTGATGGATCCTTTCTTTTACCGAACACTTGATGTGCACCGAGAAAACTAAGCATCTCAGGGGCTTCATATTAATGGTGCCTTTGCCACTGCTCTGGGTGTTCAACTTTGGAGGAGGCAGCAGCTCCTGGGACTTTGTTGAGCATTTGATTTAGGCATTTTCTCAAGTACCTTGTGGTCACAAGTCTGGTGACTCATGTGGGAAGACGAATTATGAACAGTGTTGCCTTATATATTTGTTCTGAATTGAAGATCGAGCCTCGATATGTTTAGTCATGTAAGTGATGGTCGAGCTCAGGAAGGCGGTGACGATGGTTACCATCCTCTCAACTCTGGTGTGCAAACTGGTACGACCCGCGACTAGTGGGAGGCCACGGTGCAGCTCGAAGGCGTCCACGATATCGGATCGGATTTGTCCTCCTGGGGTTGAGATATGGCTCGCGATCTGGTTTCGTGGACGATCTTGTGTGCGGCTCACGGAACCGGTTCCCTCACCTCGGCAGGCGTTCCTCATCCTTGATCATCGCCGTGTAGCGGCAGGCGCGTGTTCGTCGACGGGGACTCGGGTTCGAGCACTACGATGGTTCCGGTAAGCGTGAAGACATGGCGGCACGATTTTTTCCTTTCTCGATTAATGGTCGAAAACCAGGATAATACGGTGGCATGGGTAGAATAATGGGTGGTCGGGGCAAAGTTTTACCTTGACCCACGGTGGGCGCCAAATGTTCCTGCCGAGATCCGACTTGCCGGAATCTCGCCGTAGAATGTCAAACCAAGAGTGAACAATGGGGGTTGTTTTAGATTATGGCTTGACAAAATATTGTATTCCGGTCCTACGTATCTCAATGGGAATCAAAGCCAGACGTAGTTCTAGGTTTTCAACCCTTGGCCATACGGTGATCTCAATCCCTTAATCTTGTATCTGATGAATTAATACTAGCGAGCAAGGACTCTTCAATAGTCTCTTGGTCGAGCTAGTTTCTCTAATACGCTTAAGGGAGAGTTACCGGGGTTAGTGAGAAGTGAGAAGTGAGTCTCCCTCTTGGGCTCTCCTTCTTTTATAATAGGATCCCCATCCCTTTAAGAGATCTGTATATATTTCCATTTATCTCTTAAATCTTCTTTGAGATGTGATTTCCTTAATTTAAGGGATATTATCTCTTTTAACCGGATAAGGTTGTGTGAGATAATATCAGGATTTGATTAAGATAATATCTTAAATTGATCTCTTAACCGTATAAGGTTATTTGAGATAATATCAGGATTATTAAAGGTAATATCAATATCCTATCCTTAATTTAAGGGATATTATCTCTTATAACCGGATAAGGTTATTTAAGATAATATCAGGATTAATAATATCAATATTTTATCTTTCCGCCTTGGTTGGATTGGGTATCCAGCTTTCGATGACCGGATTTTACTCTCGACCAGTACATGCTTAAAATTAAGAATTCTATGCCAATACCAATGGAGGTCATGCCCCAGTGAAGCCTCAACAAAAGCATTCAAACGGGCATCATAAATTACCACCAATTCATGTACAGCAAGAACAACAAACAATGATCTCAAATTGAACTATGATAGTGTTTTACTGATGCCATCTTATTCCTTCCCTACAGTCTAATCTTGCAGGTGATTGCATTTACAGATAAAGATGGTGTCAGGTTTCAAACTACTTTCTTGGGCAGTGGTGTTATAGCTGGGATTTTACCTGCTACAACATTGGGGATATCTGATAAGAGGTTTCACCTAGGAACTTTCTGATCATGGCTATAGTAAAATTTCTTATAATCAATATATTTATTTAAAGATCTCTTGCAGGGATGTAATGATAGAAAATGTTCTTAAAGAGAACTCAATAGAAATTATAGAGGAAAGTTTTTTACAGCTCAAGTATGATCCAAAATCTGTTTGGGGTTATGTTGAGGTATAGCAAACATTTGAATTCTTCATCTATAGTGCTATTTGGCTAAACAATTTTCGCACTGCGGCTCCTGAAAATTTACATTCATGTTTGTCACATGCTGCAGGTTCACATTGAGCAGGGTCCTATGCTAGAACAAGTTGGTTTCCGTGTGGTCAAAGGCATAGCTGGGCAGACACGGTTGAAGGTAAAAAAAAAAAAATCAGCTTGAATTTTGTCTCAACTGTGTTTACTACAAGAGGATTATAATACAAAAGTGGTTTTGAAGTTAATTCTACATGTAGATACGATTATTATTTGAATGTAAAAGTAAAAGTAAAAACAACAGCAAAAAGGAAACATGTATATATGGATTCAGAAAAGAGGAGCTAATGGTCTTGAGTCTCTTGAAGATGGACAACAGTTGCTGTTCTCTCCGAACTTGAGTGCCAAGAGGAAGTTTCTCTCGCGGTTTCTTCTATTCCTTCCAGTTTGTTCTTCTTATGTTAGCTAGTTACCTTTATACTGTTTGAATATTTTTTTATATATTTTAGAAATAAGCTTTCAAAATTTAATATAAGCTAATTTTAGAGTTAGAGTATGTCTTTTTTGTGTTGATACTGAATTTCAAAAGGGTACAATTTGGAAGAATTGACCTTCAATGCTGAAGGATTTTCTCGATTGCAAATATTGTGGCTTATTATGTTGAAAGAATTGGAGGAATGGACAGTTATAAAGCAGAGGCAATGCCAAGCCTGAAGCACATGGTTATTGATTGCTGTCAGAAGCAGGAAAGGATTCCAAAAGGACTAAAGGATGTCACTTCTCTGAGGAAATTAAAAACTATAGAATTTGAACATAGACCTCAATTTAATGTTTTCTATGTTAAAAGTTCTGCAATTTAGGCATATAATTTGCTACTTGCAACTGAAAATTTAGGAATATAAAAGTTGTGTTTGAAGACTGCCATTCATTATACCAATTCCTTCAATAATTCACTTGGTCAATAATTGTAATGCCTTCCTCCAAAGTCTCTGACTTAATGCCCTCAAAACAGAAGGGTGGACACTGCAGGGCCTTACCTGCAAAGTTTCTTTGTGCTTAGTTTGTTTTACCAATATTTCTCTCTTTTTCTTTGTTGCTCTGGCATCAATGAAAAAGAAGCAAAAACAATTTTGTTTTTAGTTTTCTAGAATCAGCTTTCCCTTCTTTAATTGCCTCATAAATTCATTAAATTGTGTCTTTCTACCCTTTCCTAATTTTGTTTACACATTCATTGTCTTAGGCCTTTCTCTCTTTACTTTTCCTTTTCAGTTACTGTCTCTGATTGTTGTTATTATTAATTTTTCATCCTACAAGAATTCTAGACGGTATTAGTTCTTATTTTGTGGGATTTTTTGCTATGTCTTAGTTCCAGTTTAGTATTTAAGAGGGAAGTTCACTGAGTTAAGATCTTACGAGTCGTTTCTTTGGTCATTTTTTAGACCAGTTAGGTAGCGTTCTCTTCGATTTTGAATGGGCTTCAAAAATATGACTAATTAATCAATCAAATTATACTTAGTCACATAAAACAATAAATTAAAATAGGGAGAGGGGATCCAACGAAAATATTCCACTTAAATCATAAAGAGAGTAGCAACTTAGAAAATTTGGATGTAATGAAGATTGGTCTATTTCCTACAGTAAGGAAACTCAAGAGAATTACAAAAGGTCATAGGTGATGAACTCAACAAAATGTCAAATTTTATTCCGCCTCTTCCGGTAAGAAGTAATTTAAATACCATTCAGAATTACCAATGGAACCCTCAAATTAGATAACTCCTTGGAACATATCTATTAAATTTTCTGTAATATCCCAGCTTTCACAAGGATACTACTAAGTAATAATATATAAACATGGTTATAATATCAGGAATAATAGTTGAGCATAGGAAATTTTGAAAATAAGTGAAACAAATTTCTACAAGATATTTTTGTAGAGTTGAACATATAATTGAAATTAATTTAATACAAATAACCATTTAGTCCCTAATCAACAATTCAATTTCATGTAAACATTGACTCCTAGTAAGACTTCAACTTTGATTCGGCTGTGAAAACTAACGTATCTTGGGACACTATTGGGTGACTGTCAAGCAATCTCCCGAACTTGCTTATCAGTTTTCAATATGTACCTGTTATTTGAAACAAAGAGGAGCCTAGTGAGAAATGAATCTCAAAGAGTTCCTGCTTAAAACAAAGCATATTAGTAACAATATATTATGTTTAATTGTCCTCATTGAGTTATACATACTTACTCATATGCACACATATCATAATTAACCTCACGTAGTGGTAAAGTTTCTCATAGCCAACTTACCTCTCCATTTTGCCAGGTGTGCACTCCGTGGACTAAAGCAGGCTAAAGTAGGACTACTCAACTTTATACCACTACGGAATTATTCTCTTATAACTCACCCTTTCATCACCAGCTCTTTCTACTGGGTCCTTACTTGGATTGAATTATTTACTGAATGTGAATCTAAGCATAGACATTTTAAGGAAAGAAACCTTTACCAGGTATAACATCCCTGGCTGCTTTATGGATTGACGACTGTCCCCACAAACCAACACGGGTCTTTTCAGCGTGCTTTGTCCTCACTCAAACGCATCCTGGGAAAACTTCTCAGGAAGTCACCCATCCCAGAATTGCTCCAGGTCAAGCTCGCTTAACTGTGGAGTTCTTAAGTGGTGGGCTACCGAAAAGAAGATGCATCTTGTTAGTATAGGTAGTACCAATCAATTCATATAAGCCTTCCTCAATTGTATAGTCCCATACATACACAGTCTCAGGATCCCTCTCAATCATGTCTCAATCGGGTGTGTAATCGATTCATTCATGTCTCCCTCCACCTAGAAGCCTGCCAGGAGCCGCTCCTTGTCCGTGCCTTCTTGCACCGGCGACCACTCCCCACCCTCGTCGGCACCCGGGTGTTACATTCCCACCAGCTTCCGCTTTGGTTTGTCCCCGAACCACACCGTACTGGGTGAGGTGCCGCTCTGATACCATTTATAACATCCCTGGCTGCTTTATGGATTGACGACTGTCCCCACAAACCAACACGGGTCTTTTCAGTGTGCTTTGTCCTCACTCACACGCATCCTGGGAAAACTTCCCAGGAGGTCACCCATCCCAGAATTGCTCCAGGTCAAGCTTGCTTAACTGTGGAGTTCTTAAGTGATGGGCTACCGAAAAGAAGATGCATCTTGTTAGTATAGGTAGTACCAATCAATTCATATAAGCCTTCCTCAATTGTATAGTCCCATACCTACACGATCTCAGGATCCTTCTCATTCGGGTGTGTAATCGGTTCATTCATGTCTCCCTCCACCTAGAAGCCTGCCAGGAGCCGCTCCTTGTCCGTGCCTTCTTGTACCGGCGACCACTCTCAACCCTCGTCTGCACCCGGGTGTTACACTAGGTACCTCAAGTGTGAGCAGAAATAAGGCACGCGTAGTTTAAACTGGTTGATATGGCAGACAGAGCTCTATGACAACAATTAGGCGTCCCTTAATTGCTAGTACCATATCCTAACCTCCAAAAAAATGAAGGACTTAACATCTCACCCACAAGAATATTGTGGCCTTAAATAATGGCTAGAATAGTTATGAAACCTTAAGTTTCACTAAACATAGACCATTTTAAGTTTTTAATGCCATGCTATGATTCATTTTCTCATACTCTTCTCTAATGGAAGTCAAATGCATTAAATATTCATCAACCACACCAAGATGATAACTTCATTAAACAAGCATAAAAATGCAAAGAGTGAAGACATAGCACAAATGGAAATGTCACACCTTTATATTGCAATTCATACCAACCAAATCATCATGCAACAATCATACAGCCACGAAGAACACCATACCAATTGCACATATACATTTTATTCATGGTTGGACAGAATTAAAACCCATAGAAATCTATTCCACGCAATTCAAGTACCATATGCTCAAAGTTATGTAAACAGAATTTTGCAGCAAAATGGAACTGGGTTTTCTCCATAAAAACTTCATCAAAATCAGAACTTCCAGAGCCTAAATTGTAATACCATAAGTCTATTTTCTATTAAAACTGGAATTAACACAATCCAATATTAGTACAATTTACTATAATTTAAATACTAAAACAATGTCAGTTCAGAGTTTTCGGTACCAACAATAACTTGCATGTCATTTTTTGTCTTTTATACTTAATGAAATTCAACCATTCCAGAGCCCATTTCGAAGGAAAATGAGTCTACTTTCTAATGGTACAAAACTTACTTCGAAATAAGCCCTGTAGAGGAAGTTATGGATGAAACACTAACAGGGGTACATTACGGGTTTGAAAGATTGACAGCCCCTTGAAAATTTTTCATCCACAACCACCCCTAATCAACATGAAATCAAAACCCCATTGTTACAAAGCATATATCAGTTTAGAACAAACATTCTACCAAAGCAATTTAAACAATCTAACAAGTAATTGGGATTTATGATTACCCAATGTTACAAACAACAAGAACTCACATAACCAAGTAGTGAATTGAAGGTGGTGAGTGTTGATCTCCCTGTGCTTCCTAATCTGACTTGTTCTTCAGTTTTCGAAATTTTATTTGAAGGAAGCTAGAGGTCTTGCATGTTGTCCTTCTTGTTTGATTTAGGGTTTCAAAATTGATTTGGGGATTTTCTTGAATCTAGAAGAAATTAGGGGTCAACACTTACCCAACAAGGAGAGGAAGAGATGGTGGCGACTGGGATGGTGAGTTGATGGAGGAAGAAGAAGAAGAAGGGAGTTTTTCAGAAAATGGAAAGTGAGGGTGAGGGAGAGTCTTCGTGATTTATTTAAGAAAGGAGAGGGGTATGCATAGTAAAATAGGGGGTGTGACTAGCAAATTAATAAAATCAGCTTTTTGAAATAAATAAAATATTTGTGATATCTTAGAGTTAGGTACTATCATAAAATAAATTCTAACCTTTATAAATCTCAAAATAATTATATTTTCTTACTAAAATGTCTCTTAGCCAAATAATATAATTTGAAACTAAATTATAAAATATCATTTTATAATTATCAAACACAAATAATTATCACTGTACAAAATAAATTGAACAGTTTAATAATAATTATCCCGCTTCTAAAACTGGTATATGACATTTTCATATTTTAGTACCTTCTTGGAGCAATGATCCAATCATGAAATCTTTCTAATAACCTATATCTACTAAACATAGTGTTGAAGTTTTTAAGTATTTGCATGTTATGTTGCATGGTTAGAACACTCTTGGTTCAAAATACACACTTTCCAATTATTTGAATGCATTTATTAATCAGTCTTTATTTATATATTGCTATGTCTCAAGTTGCAATAACTATCATCCCTGGATGCGGTCTACATTAATGTCAGGTTTATTCAACAGTGCTGAAAGCATTTTGTTTTTGTTGCAGAAATTTATGGGTAGCTCAAAGTTGAAAAGACATTTTCTCATCCATACATAGGAGAGATTTTGCTGCCCTCATGATGGTTGTGGTAAGGTGAGAAAGCCATCCATTGATAAGACATTTTTAATTGATTCCTTTGCTTTAGTGAAGTGGTAAGGGTTGGTCACATCAAGGGTTTGTGTCACATGTGTAAACTCCAAATTTAAACACATCTTCTATTGCAGGTGGGACATTCTTTGCCACAACAATACATTCATGTGTTCAAGGATGGACATTTTGAAGCAACTCCACTTTCTCACCCTGGAGGTTCAATTTTTTAGGAATTTGGAGTTTCTATTTATGTTCACATCATGTTATTCCTTGCATGGCTATGGGAGTGGCTTCAATTTCTTCTTTCTTTGATTTATTTACAAATACAATCATTAACATATGTGCACTATGTTAATGCTCAGCTGCCTCTGCTTGTGATTTTTCCATTGCCTCATTCAATCATTCGAAACATCCAAATGATTTTTTTTATGGGGCAAAGTTTGTTTCTACTTGAACATGCAAAATTGGATAGCATAGAATAATTAGAAATTGGCTTAAAGTGTTTTACTAATGTACCGTGATAAATTGGCTTCCACTCTACTTAAAGTTTATTTTATTTTTTTGATCAGTCTACATCTAGCCACCAAGATTGGAGATAATTTCTATTGAGTAGAAAACTTACTTAGCCTTTTATAGCTTTTAGCATATTATGATAACTTTCAACATACGGGTAAGTTTTGATTGTGATGGATATAGTAGTTGGTGATTATGATAACTCTGCTTAATGTTTGTAGCTTTTGGTACTTCAAACTTTATTTCTTTTAATTTTAAGTTGCATTCTGTATATTAATTTGCATCTGGAATCACTACAAAAAACAACTGTTTAGAGACCGTAATATTCGGTCGCTAAACAGTGTAAATCGGTCGCTATTTAATTTAGCGACCGAATTAGCGACCGATTAAGGGTGGTGGCTGAATACCGAATTAATATTTCGGTCGCTAATTGGCGAC
>JAUPTC010001863.1:0-19550 GCA_030762895.1 Sophora flavescens | reverse complement strand
GACCAGGTTATCAGCCACCACTATGAATCGATCGTTAAATTAAATAGCGACCGAATTAGCAGGTTTAACGACCGAATATGCCGATCGCTAAACGGTTGATTTTTTGTAGTGGGTTTTGCTACAAACAAAGTTGTAACACGGTCTCCGCCAGCGAATGTGAGCAACTGAAATAGAAAATAGAGATGAATATAGAATGAAGAGACGAACATACTTATACACGGTATAACCACAACAACAGAAGTTCTTAATATATTTTCCTTCACATATATAGAAAAAAAGGCAATAAAATGATGAAAGATTTTTTATCTTGTGTGACCATTGATCTATCCAACACATTGGGAAAAGGTAGTGGCATAGTGCAAATCATGCAATGGTAATTAATTTCTATTGGAATTAGGTAAGTAATTAATTAATAACTATTGAAAATGTTATTAAATCTCGATACTGAAAATAATTTAAATATTACACAAAGAAAACTACAATGAAAATTTGTTTATCTAAGTACTCATAATTTCAATGAGATGTTGGAAATAATCTCTATTTAAAACTATTTATTAGAATTTATCTCTTTTTTATAAAACAAACTTACCTCGTTAACGGCTCGCATATTAATTAAATTATTAAAAATATTAAATTAATTTAGAAACATGTCATTTCTTTTTTATTTATTTACAATATGTAAGATGAAAATGCAAACATGATTGATATATTTATATAGAAATATGTAGAGCTTCATTAATGAAACACTTTTTGGAAATATCACTACAAATAATGAAATATAAAGACATAATTGTAGAAGTAGTTGCTTTACCAAAGTAGCATAATTATCTTACCCAAAAACATTCAAATAATTGTATTACTTCAGCAAGATAAAGACACAATGGTTAGCACAATTATAATATTATAATAATAATAAAAAGATAATGAAGAACATGGGTACATTATACTATGTAAATGAGTGATTGGATTATAAATGAATGGGTGAAGCACCCAGGTAATATATATTTGTTATTGCTTTGAAAACATGACCATCTATAAATAATAAATAAAAGAAATTGCTTTACCAAAGTCATATTAATATCTTAGCCCTTCACAAAAAAAAATTTAAAATTAATATCTTACCCAAAAAATCATACAAATACTTGTAGCAATTCTATATTCTTTTTATGAATTATTTTAAATATCTATTTTATTTGGTTTATATTGGAATGTGTAGCACAATTTAGAATTGCAAATTGTAAATAACTAATCATTGCAAGTGGGATAATAAATGTTTTATAATTTAAATTCACCCAATTATATATAATATATATAATATAATATAATAATTTTTAACTTCTAATTGTGGAATGTCTCACCATTTGTCAAAAATAATTTAAATTTCATAGTGATCCTACAGTTGACATGTGGTAATACTTGCCCTCTATGATTTTTGGATTAGAATATTTATAGATGTCCCTTAAGGTATGTTGGTTAAAACTAATTTTCACTTCAACCATAAAGTTTATATATTTTTTTAATCTCAATTATTTTGATGGATTTAACCAAACCTCTCGATCCAGCCACAGAAGGTCTGTCCGAGACACTTTAGGATCGACTCTGGTTTACTCTCGTTCGATTCTTGAGCAGTGTAAAAATAATGCTTGGCTAATGAGTCTCGCCCCACGTAATAATGATTAATCATTCCTCGACAAAGATTGATACACCACCGCCACCAAAACCAAAAACCTAGAATTGTGACGGATTGTTTGGGTTCCCATCATACACCCACTCCTAATATCTAATCCAGGTTTTCCCCCTCACTCTCTCGCTCTCTGTCTCTATGTGTGTCTGCTTTTATAATCACCCTGTTTGGATACTGAGAAAATGAAGCATTTCCCACGCTCTGATTGGTTTGCAAAAAATGCACACTGGCCTAAGCTTTTCTTATTATGGGTGTTGACTTGCTTGAAACTATCGTAGGCGCATTATAATTGCAGCTGGTGGCGCAGTGAAACAGGGAAAGTGTGGGATTTCCGGCAAAATCATTTGAATTGAATTTAATTGAATTGGTGAAAGGGTTTTTCAGATGCCGGAGGAAGAACTAGGTTGACTGAGATTGATTCCTTAATTCGTTTCAACAAAGGTTTATTAAAAATTCGTTTGAACCTCTAAATTAACTTTGCCTTCACTCTGTTATATTTGATCGACACATACATATATTATATACACTTAATGATAGGCTTCAGAGTTAGGCTTCAATGCCACATGCACGAGATCTAGAATACGGTTGTGCCCGAAGACCACTGGTTGCTTTTGTCTACTTCATCTATAAGATTTCCAATGATGATAGGCATCATGGTTGCCAACGAGGACCCTCCATGTGTTCCTGTAGCAGTAAACAGAGTGAGAGGTTTATCCACCCTTTTCTTTCCCTTTTTTGTTTGTGATTATATCATAAATTTCCATGCTAATTTTGTATAAAGTTCATTTTTTTTGTTGGATCTAGAACACTCAGCAAAATTGACCTAGATAAATTATTTCTTCTTTAGAAAAAAAAAGAAAACAAAAACATTTAACTTACTGAAGCTATGTTTGTTGACTTTGTTCAACATAGAACTGCTTTCTGATTTTGATGCAACTTGGATTTGATGAACCTTTCTTTGTTTTACTAATTTTGTTGGATACGACATTCTTAAATTTAAATGGATCATATTAATTAATTCAACTCCACGGTTGATTGTGGTTTGTGGCTTCAATTCTGTAGATATTTATACCCCTTTATGGTATTGAGTTAATTGACTCTTATGAATTTCCAACTACCAGATTCACAAATGAATAGTTGCAGACATGGAAAGAAAACTTTAGCCATTGAAAAAGCTGCAAGCATTCTATTTTTAATTTACCTTCCAATGCTTTCTCCAAAACGCGTCAATGATCATTTGATTATAGGAAGATAAAGTCCCAGACCTATTTTTGAGACATCATGTTTCCATGGATTTTATTTTTTCCATTTTATTTTATCTCCTCGGTACCATTTTTGTGTGAAATTGGTTGATATGAACCCTCTGTGGTGATGTGACACTCGGTACTGATGAGGGCGGAGCGTCGCCATGCCAAGAAAGGCACGGACAAGGAAAGCAACCTGGCAGACTTCTAGGTGGAGGTACATGAAATGAACCGATTCCACACCAAAACGGAAGGATCCTGAGACTGTAGAGGCATGAGACTATACAGTTGAGGATGTCTTATATGAGTTGATTGATACTACCTATACCAACAAGACGCATTTTCTTTTCTGGCCCATCACTTTAAGAACACTACATGTATCTTTTTTATTTTGTTCTTTGTTATTATTCCATAATTTTAATTTAAGTTTGAACTATTTGAGTTTTCCCTTAAATATTTTATTTTTTTGCCCAAATATATTCAAAGGTGTAGATGAAGTTCCCGTTGATCGGGATGATGCAAATTTTTTGTTTGAAAAAGCATAAAATGAAGGTATATTCAAATTAGCAATTATCTAACTCAAAATCATTTAATTTGAAGATGTTAACTATATATATAATATATAGGTAATAATCTTTTTTTAAAAATTTCTGAATTTTAGATTATGTTGATTTTGGAGCTATGAGGTATGTTTGTCAAAATTGTGGAGCAAACCGTTTGGTTTGAGGAATGTATCGATAAAAGTAAGAAAAAACATTGGTGTGGAGTTCTCTATATGTTGTATGAAGGGAAGAACTGCTTTGGAATATTTAGATAAGCCACCCGATTTGCTTTGAATCTGATTCATGGGCAAGACCCAAGGAGTGCTCATTTGAAAATATACGCTCTTATAATAGCATTTTTGCTTACATTAATGGGAGGTAAAGTTCAAACTAATGTTTTTTCAAGTCATGGTCCTCCTCAATTTATTATCGGTGGTCAAAATTATCATCGAATAAGGAGTTTATTGCCCTCGAAGGGGAGAAGCCAAAGTTTGCACAATTGTATATATATGATGCTCAAAATGAGGTGTCAAATCGAATATCTCATTTTAGGTATTTACAAATTTTTTAGTGCTTATTTATAAACTATATATAACATTTAATTTTGCATATAATTTTGTTGTTATTCTATGTATTGTTCAATGTCATATCCGACGCTTCCTATTTTAAATGTTTTGTATATGTTATTTCTTGTGACGCCGTTATAAATAGTTGTAGCTTTTAACCTGTTTTTTGTTTAAATTAAATTTGTCTCTTTACTTATATTATAATGTGTGTATTACATCCTTTGATTACCAACAATTTGATGCTTTGTTTTTATGGTACATGAGTGACAAAGATAAAAAAAAATTAGACCAGACTTTGGTGAAAGAATTGTTGGAAATGGTTGGTACTTTTAATACTCGTGCAAAAGAGTTTTAGACGTGTTCGAGATATTTTTCAGCAGGACAGTGGTTTAAATGTATCACTAAGATTAATTAGTAGTCGGGTAGTTGAAGCGTGAATGTATAATTTACCAACCGTAGATGAAGTTACCGCTCTTATCAGGAGATTTTGACAATTGTGATCGAGGTCGAGATGTGATTGTCCATTCTAGAGAAGGGTATTTGCAAAGGATTGCCGAGACCGATGCTTGGTTCATGCCTTTGCAATATCCATTATTATTTCCGTATGGGAAGATGGTTTTCAAGAAGATTTGCCTATTGTGCCTCTAAAAAAACTCTATTGCAAAACTCAAATAGGTCTTGTATCGTTGAGAGAGTTTTTGGCATTTAGGTTAATGGATGTGAGACTTTGAGGAAATTACTATATTGAAGAGTAAAATATTGTTTCAGCAATTTGTTGTTGATTGTTATACAATGCTTGAAGCCCAAAGACTTTCGCTTATAAAAAGACACCAAAATGTTATCGAGGTGACCTTTTTGAAAGGTGTTGAGGAAGTTATGGATCAAGGTGATGTAGAAGCAAAGAACTATTGGCAAAAAGAGTTATTCTTCCATCTTCATTCCAGTGTGG
Organism: Sophora flavescens; assembly: GCA_030762895.1. Classification (NCBI taxonomy): domain Eukaryota; kingdom Viridiplantae; phylum Streptophyta; class Magnoliopsida; order Fabales; family Fabaceae; genus Sophora; species Sophora flavescens. The sequence goes on along the minus strand of JAUPTC010001863.1, from coordinate 14,565 downwards.
TCCTAGATACATGTTCAAAATTGTCGTGATGCTATGGCACTTTGCTAAGATTTGATATCCGTAGATTTGTTTTTAACCTTTACTTGTAATCCAAAGTGGGATGAGATTCGCCATTTGGTATCTTCCGCTGGACCGACTACTTCCGATCGGCCCGTACATTTTGTGTAGAGTGTTTCATATGAAATTAAATCAAATGATGTTTGATTTGAAAAAGGGTTCATTTTTTTTGGCAAGGTTATAGAGTATTATTATTAGCTTTTATTTATTGTATATGATTTTAGATGATATATTACATGATGTTCTTTATATTTGATAGTTAGTTGATTATTTTTCTTTTATTAATTAGGTATGTATACAATTGAATTCCCGTGAACGTGGCTTGCCACATTCACATATATTGTTGTGGCTAGAAGAGAAGGATAACTGCAATGATTGATTTTATTGATTCAGTCATTTCCGAAAGCTACCTGGGACAAGACTAGGTTCTCTAATTTATACAACATTGTTACCAATTTTATGCTTCATGAACCTTGTGGTAGTGTAAATCGTAGTTCTCCTTGCATGAAGGGTGGTGAATGTTCAAATATTTTCAAGAAATTTGTTGATCATACTACATTTGATGATGATGGATATCCAATTTATAGAGAGAAAAGATAATGGTGTTACCTTTGTTAAGGGTGGTGTACATTTGGACAATCAGTATATTGTCCCTTACAATCCTAAATTGATGCATTTTCGAGTCCAAATTAATATTGAATATTGCAAAAGTCTGATTGCATCAAGTATTTGTTTAAATAGGTTAATAAGGGGCCGGATCGTGTTACAGCTGTTGTCACCGATAGTCAAAGTCAATTAAATGAAATACATGCTGCTGATGAGATAAAGCATTATTACGATTGTTGCTATTTATCACCATGTGAATCTGCTTGGAGACTTTTTTGCATTTGATATTCATGAAAGATGGCCTCCGTACAACGCTTGACGCTCCATCTTCCTAGAAAGCAGTTTGTATTGTTTAATAATACCAAAAAATTGATCATGTTGTTGAGAAGAATAAAAACAAGGTGACGATGTTTCGCATGGATCAATGCTAACCGTAAATATGTTGAAGGTAGACATCTAACTTATGCGGAGTTTCCTCAAGTTTTGTGTTGCTTCAATGTAAGAGGAATGGAAACCTAGGAAAAGAGGTCAAATGATTGGTCGCTTAAATTTTGTGCCGCCTGCTAATTGCGAGGCATATTACATGAGATTATTGCTTAATATTCAAAGGGGTTGTACGAGTTATGAATGTTTGAGAACTCGTTAATAATAGTAGTTATCAATCTTTTCAAGAAGCATGTGCACTATTGGTTTGTTATATGATGATAAAGGATATATTGATGGACTTCGTGAGGTTGCAGTACTGGCTTCTGGGGCATACTTGAGGAGGCTTTTTATCACTTTATTGTTGTCAAATAGTATGAGCAACCCTCGCCATGGATGGGATGAGACTTGGGAAGTCTTAGTAGGTGGTTTATTATACGAAAGACGTAAACAATTACATTACCCAGGTATAATATCTTTATAGATTTATAATAGTAGGTTTGGTCGAATTTCATTTTTTATACTTGATTGATTTATGATTTTATTATTTTATTTATTAGTTTTATTAATTTGTTCTATTTATTATTTTACCATTAATTTATATGATTATACATTATTTATTGGAATCCATATTCATTATATTCCTTATGTATAAAATATAGGTAATAGCTATTTTTATTTTTATATTTATGATCATAAATTTATTTCAATGTGCAGATTTATGTTTGAGTGATGATCATTTGAAGGTTATTTGTTTGGTTGAGATGGAGAGATTATTGCATTTGAATGGGAAGTCATTGAAGGATTTTGATACCATGCCATTTCCACATACTCAAGACTTATCTTATTTGAATAACATTTTTGTCCTTAGAGAACTTTCATATGACACACGTGAAATGGTCATAAACATTTTGAATGCTTGGGACAACTCAATGTTGGACAAATATTTGTATATGATGAAATTGTTGATGTTGTCTTAGCAAAAAATGGTGGGTTTTTTTTTTTTGTGTGGATGGTTATGGTGGTACTGTGGAATACTTTTTTATGGGAAGACTTTGTCTTATAGATTTCAGGGGAGAGTAAGATTGTTTTAAATGTTACTTGAGCGGAATTGCTTCACTTTGCTTCCTGGAGGTCTAACAACACATTCACAGCTTGTTATTCCTTTGATATTAAAATGAAAACTCAATTTGTAATATTAGACAAAATAGTTTTAGAGCGCATCTACTGTGGATACTACTTTGATAATATGGGATGAGGCTCCTATGGTTAATAGATGGGCATTTGTGTTGGTGTAAGCCCTAGAGGCCAGTGTATTTTTATACTTACATTTGTATCTTGCCATTATATATATATGATATGAGGCATTCCAATTTATCGTGTTACTTGTTTAAACATAATAAAGTCCTTAGAATAGAAATTTCGTTTAATAGAATATCAAGTACATGACTTGATCGTGAGACACTATTGAACAATGAAATCCTATTCTTAAATATCCGTAGTCAAGTATTTTATTAATAAGGACAATAATAATACATTGAGACTATTATGTGTGCAGACCGATGACCATATCTCACGGTCATGGATATGAGATATCGAAGTCGCCACATAGGTACACATTGGAGTAATGAGGTATTGGATTGACCCACCATGAGAACACTACATGGAGCAAGTTATGTGAGTGTCATAAGTAGTTCTCATAGTGACAATGGTGTATGCAATCCTTCGACTGAAATCGCTACGATCCCTACATGAGGAGTCGTGGTGCTTTAATATTGTCAAACGTCATCTCGTACAGGGATGATTATAAAGATGGTCATTGGGCATACCACCACGAGCCATGCAAAGGGATGTGAGTGACTCAGATGGAATTTTGTCCCTCCTACATAACAAAGAGTAATATTCAGGGGCCCCCGATAGAGTGAGACTGTGAAAATGCATGGTCAGTCATGAAATGAGTCAATATGAGATATTGACCTCATTTGTTGTTTAGTCTACTCTTGTATCGGGAACATGATATCGAACCATACAAGGGTGACACATTCTATGTCTTGTGTTCAATATAGATATATGGACAAAGGGATAATAATGCACATGAATATTTGTCACGGTAAAGGTTTCACAAATCATCGACTTTCTCACTACTTAGGTGGCAAAGATGTATTGCTAGATACCGCTCATTATTGTTTGTAATATTAAATGGGATTTAATATTACTACTAACGCTTTTGGGAACCTATAGGGTCACAACACATAAGAGCCGGATCAAAAGAAGCATTAAAAGGAGAGTTGGACTCTTCTATCGGGCCTAGCGTATAGTACATGGAGCTTTAGGTCAAACGCTGCTCACTAACTCACTTAAGGATGTGCTACTATAAATAGACCACTAAAGCTATTGTGCCTACACGTTTTTTACCCTAGCCGCACATGAGAGGGACAAAGGAGCAAAGGTCTCTGCCAAGCTAGCACCGTGGAGGCGTAGACGCCGTGTTCGTGACGCTGGACGTTCACCGGGATCTGCTGCGTGGATACCTTAGAGACATCGTCATATGTGTTCGTGTGGATAGACGATTTCAATCAATTGTCATCGCCTTCAAGAGGTAAATCTTCTAACCATGAATCATGACCATTCTCAAGGATCCTTCGATGGGAATTTTTTTTTCCACGCGTTATTTTGTTTTATACGCAAATTCCAAATTTGAGGCATTGATAGACATTAAAGGATATTATGGGAATTGTTATGGTAGAATATTCTCATAAACCATTTGGTGGGAAGGTTGTTGTCCTGGTGGTGATTTTAGGCGATATTACTCTTGTTCCAAAGGAAGTAGGAAGCGAGATATTGTTATAGCCCACCATTAACTCATCTATATAATGGAAGCATTGTAAGGTGGTGAGGCTTACATAAAATATGAGAATTCGGATGGATTCAAGTGTTCTTGATAATCAATTGAATAAGGAATTTGCACAAAGGGATTCTTGATATTGGGTGATGGGAGGTCATGTTGATAATGATTGTGATTTTGATATTTACCCCTCCGAAGAATTGTTAATATTGGATGCAATTGATCCGATAGCAACTATCGTGTCCCATATATCCTAATTTTGTTAGTCATATGAATGATTTCAAATATTATGAAGAAAGGGCGATATTGGTACCAAAATTGCGTTTGTGGACATGTAAACAATTACGTGTTATCGTTGTTTCTTGGGTGAAGGAAAAGAATATCTTAGCTCCGATTCTATTACTAGGATGGAGGAAACAAACGACATCAATTATAGTGGTTAACTCCTGAATTTCTTAATCAAATTAGGTGCTCCTGACTTCCTAATCATAAGCTAATATTGAAGGTTGGTGTTCTCGTTATGTTGTTGAGAAATATTGATCAACTCGCCGGGTTATGCAACCATTTGAGGTTGGTTGTTACTGAAGTTGGGTGAATGTCATTGGTGCTAGAGTTGCTATCGGAAATCATGTTGGTGATAAAGTTTATATTCCTAGATTTAATCTAGAACCATCGGATCACACAATGCCATTTAAATTTCAAGGCGCCATTTCTATTGGTTCTTAGCTTTGCAATGACTATAAATAAAAGTCAAGGACAAACATTATCTCATGTTGACTATATTTACCTCGCCTCCTGCTTTTTCTCACTACCAATTATATGTTGCTATTTCTAGGTTAAATGTAAGAGTGGTGAAGGTTTTAAGTTGTGGATGATCAGTTGCGGCATGATTTGTAAAGAAATGTCGCCTATAAAGAAGTTTTTGAGCAGATTTGATTTAAAATGTTTTACGAATGTTTGTAGAGTTTTTTGGTTTAGCGAACATATCTCAAATTATTGAACCAATACAATATTGTAGATATGTATTTTAAATTTGTGTGTGCTATGAATGTTTAACTCTTGATGAAGAGAGTACTTTCAAAACACACATTTACTATTAATCATATATGAACATATAATGTTGAATTTATCCATTTACCTTTCGAGTGGTTTTTTTTTGTTTGTTGGTAAAGCAATCTTCCTTATTTGTTATTTACTTAAATGCACTCGAAAATAATTTACCTTTATTGAGATATAAAACTTTAATAGATAATTGATTGCAATTTTTATAACTCAATTGAACTTAACAATAAATTTTTACAAATCTTTGCTTGTGAATAATCTCAACGTCCATATATGGCAAGAAGTAATCATTATACACACTTAGGAACTAGGAAATCAAACTTTGTTCTGATATTGCAATTATTTATAATTATACACATGCAACATAAAATATGTTAAGGAATATAAGCAACACATAAAATGTGATCATCATATTATCGGGTTATAATGGAAGACTGGAATTAAATAACATACACTCCAACTAATACACTACTCTAGGCTTTGCTTTTTTTTTTTTGCATTAGTTAACCCCGATTATCTTCATCATTATTTTTCTTGAATCCTCACTACGGTAAATTGCACGATCTCGCTTTATTCCACTTTCCTTGCGGAATTTATACCAAACTATGTCCACCAATACCGCATTCAGGGGTCCCGACGTTTAAGGTATCTCAATAGCTTGCAGTTGTGGGATCTTTTGAATTCATCCTCGATTAAAATAGTTTGCTCAGTTATTCATGTATAATTATTGTTTATGTTTGGTTGTAATTGTTTTGTTCTTGCAAAATTTATAATTTTGTTTCGCTTTTTTAGCCTCATACCATTTAAATTATGATTACATCGCAACTCATTTTCTTTTTATCAGTTGCCAAAAAATAAACTAATTGTGATGTATTTGAAATCTATATATTACTCATTTAGAATCATGTATCCGAGTTGTGTGTCTATTGTTTCCTGTCAATGGATTTTCTTCCCATTACAACTGGGAGACCAACTTTTGTAAGACAATTTAGATGTTAATTTAGATAGCTGTGTTTGCTTATTATAAAATTGTAACTGCTTTCCACCTCAAAGTTAACTAAATTTTTTGGTTCCTTGGATAGTCCATATATTTTCAATTCAATTTGGATGGTCTTTTAAGCTTCAATATTGTTGATTTCTTATTACATTGATATTGCAATGTATTGTTTTACTGATCATATCTGTGTTTTTATGCTTCCCATGTTCTTTTCTTTTGACCCATTGAATTTATTGCTCTCTCATTCTTCTAATATTGTCTATCAAATGTATTGTTTTTTTTCCACCGAGTTGATCATTCCCAATGGCGATGAATTAATGCAGAGTTGATTAAGTTATTTACAACTGATCACTCGGTATTTCTTTTCAGCTTTTGAAACCCAAAATTCTAATTTTCTCCTATTAAAGACTGGGAGTTGAACATGTTTGCTAATTGTATTTTAAAATTAACACTTTTTAAACAAAACCATATGTTATCAATATGCTTATAACTTTGTAAACAAATTTTTAATGCTTCTCAAATTCAAAACTGAACTTTCTTACTTATAGGAACGCCAGCAGATTCAAAAGCAATGGATGACTATATTTTATTATAACATATTTTAAGAAAATAAACGTCTAAAATGCTCCATTAGAAACTCGGAGGAGCGGTACTCTATGAATAACAACCATTGATATAGTAATACATTTATTGAACGGTATAGATTTGAGAGACAGAAACCGATTGGCAAGGGTAACTAATTACAGGCTACCTACTAAAAAGGTGATGGGCTTCGAGGTTAGCACCGCCCATACGTCATCATACGTGCGTAACTTTTCTTTTCCTGCTTTGTTTGGTTAGTGAGCGATTAAAATGAGTTGTAGGACTAGGCAATATTTTTATGCCACAACATCGAAATAAATAGCCGTAATTTTTTTAAAAATAACTTTGTTACAATTAATTAAACAAGTTTTGAAATATTTACATGAGTACGGAAAAAATAAAGAAAATAAATACTCCATCCAAATCCACAATATAAAAAACAAACGAGTTTATTTTTAGTCAAAATATAAGAAACATACAACAAATTTCACACTCATTAAATGTTAATTTCAATGTTATCCTTATTAATTATTGTAATTAATTATGCGCTACCCTGAATATTCATTATAATTAGAAAGGGGTTTTGGAAATTTATATATGTATTAATTAATTAACTCTTTCCAATGTATTTCATTGGTATGTGTATTTTTAGTTTTGGCTCCTTATATTGTGGATCAGAGGGAGTATAATGCAGCCAATATAGTTAATTCAATTCTATAATTTTGATGTTGACTGTATCAGGAAATAAAGGTTATATAACAGTATTCGTTGAGAATCACTTATTTGGCTCCATTCCACCTTGTCTCTTTGATGCCATGGCTTTGGAGGAGAATGATTCTGTGATCCATATAATGCTTATCGACAGAGTATGATGCTGTTATATGATAACTTGCGACGATTGTGGCCAGATTTCCCTTATTTGAAAGGAGGTTCCTATTTATTTGTATTTCATTTTCTTGACTTATCATCTAATGAATTAAATGGCACCATTCCTAGAGAAATTACAAAGATCACAAGATTGGGGTCATTGATTTTGTCAAATAACCAATTGGTGGGTTCTATTCCATCCAATATTGGTGACTTGGGGGAATTGGAGTCTCTGGATTTGTCGAGGAATCAATTGTCATACAACACCTTGTCATACAACACCATTCCCACCAGCACGGCTCATCTTTCATGGCTCTCTTTATTTGAACTTGTCATACAACACCTTGTCTGGAAAAATTCAGTTGGGACTCAGCTTCAGACATTTGATGAAAGTTCCTATTTAGGCAATCCACACCTTTGTGGCCTCCACTTAACAGAACATGCTCGGGAAACGAGTCACTTGAAGAACTGCAACATTGTAGTGACAGTGAAGGAGACAGAGAACATGAACATGAGCGTGATGGCAACCATGAAGACAACAGTGGGTGGTTGGACATGTCTCCATTCTACATAAGCATGAGTATAGGCTTTTTCACTGCATTTTGGGTGTTCTGGGTTCCTTAATATTGATCAAATCTTGGAGGTATGCTTATTTCCGTTTCCTAGGCAACATGATTGACATGATCTATGTCACTGTAGCTGTTGCACTTGCTAAATTACAGAGGAAATTTCATGGCCAACAGGTTCCATAATCACCCAACTCTGTTTGAATGGCAAAATACGTACTGTGAAATAAATTGTACTTGTTTACGGTGTTATGTTTATGTTATTTCAATTTTCAAGTTTAATTGCTAAATTATCTGCTCCTTCCTTGTTTCCTAGTAAATTTAGTACCTGATAGCACCACTAACACAACTCAGCTAATTAATCACCTATTATTATTTTCTAAAATTGTTATTTTTTTACTTTTCAAACTAATGCAACAGCAACGTCTATGAAAAGAGTCAATACACAAGCCAATGAAGATAAAGCAAATTTTAGTAAGTCAACAAAGGGCTTAAAACTTTTTTCTTTTTCAATTTTTTTTTTTTTTACTTTTACAATTTTCTTCTTTCTATTTTAAGAGAGAAATGTGATTCTCTCTCACAAGTCACGAGTCTTTTTTTGCAGTAAATTATTTGACAACTTCATCATGTTAATTATTCTTTATGAATTTAATTGTAATGCTGTTAACGTTGGCTTTTGTTTGCAACCAAAATTCCTTCGCGACAAATAATTAGACATTAAACGAGTGTGGGACATATAAGTTATGCCGGTAATCTCGACAGGGAATGTGGCTATTTTGAAGGTAATATCTACAAAGTATAAATTTGATAAAATTAGTCAAATCTAGTATTATACCTTGGTAAAGACTTATGTTATGATAAGTTTATGAGTTTGAAAATGGTGTTTAAGATTGTCGTAATAAGGAAACTGATAATGAAACTGCATGTTTAAAAGAAGAATAGGAAAGGGAACTTAAAATTTAAGAGATGAAAGTAGTTCATATTGCAGAAAATAACTCTCTTAATTGAACTCCGTTTATAACGATCACAGAAACAAAAGTCTTGAAAAGAGAGGTTAAGAAAGTAAAATCTAAGAACAAACATTCAAAAGAAGGGTTGAAGAAAAGAAGATCTAGACAATACTACTTGCAGAAAGTGAAAGAACTTAGATGAATAACTCGAAAGAATATTAAAATAATGAAAGAACAAAGTAGAACTTGAAGAACACAACCTGGTATTGCCCTGGGTTTCATATTCAATTGAAATAAGATGGGTGGAGGAATACTATGTTATCCGTCAATCTGATGTGTGATCGAGATGTGTAGGATGGGTATCAAGTAATCGACCCTTATTACATTGTGATTGCTAGCATTTATAGGCAAATAAAATAACTACCTAGAAATAACTCCTATCTAAATGACTGCCATGTCTTTTGGGTCTCTTAAGTTTTATACTTAAACTGTTTTGTCAAGCAATCCAACTACCTGCTCAATGTCTTGAACCGCTCCGTGTCAATTTTGCTTATTTTCGATGATTTGAACTGCTGACAACTTGTCTTGGTACCTTTCGTCGGATTGGAACTTAAACAATTTCCTCACTTTTCTATTTCTCTTGACGACTCTTCCTTCGACTAAGTCTTCCTTTATTATTGTCAGAATTTGATTGTCAGATCTTTTCCTCCGTCAAACTGTATTTTCTTGTCAAACTAAATATCTTCAATGGGAAAATTTTTATTACCTCCTAAATCCCATCATCATCCTATCAAGAAAACATCCTTTAAATCCAAAATTTCATGGGTTCCTGGTCCTCTTGTTGCTCAAAACCGAATCCCCGAGGATTTGTCATGGTTCTTTTTCTTGTAATAGTCTAGATGAAACCATCTTAGCTTCATTAACTTCACTCCCTATCTATGCATTTAAAAAGAGTAATGGGATTTTCAATGCCCCCTCTCCACTGCTTTGATGTTACATAGTTGGCTTGAGTTCAAGTCGCAAAAACGTAATGTGTGGGAAGAGACTGGAATCTTTGATTTTATTCAACTTTCCCGCCATCTCAAACTAGTAGATTTTCTCCGATAGGGGCATCGGTCTTTTTTGGAATAGAACCACTAACAATCCATTTTTCATATGGAACGATGGTCCACCCTATTTAACATGTCGGGCTATTATGGGTCTTCGTCCGTATGGCCCCGCTATGCATTCTAGTGTCGAAGTCAAAAAATAAATCGATGTCTATGTCCCAAAAATTTTTTTCTCCCAAATACATAGCGATGACTTTCAGAGGCGGAGATCAAGAACCTTTGTGATGACCATACTGAGTATAGCCTCTTTATTTCTTTGGCTATTGCTTACGTCTTCTATGTAATCTGCTGCTTTAATTGCTTCTTATCTATTCTTTCTAATTCTCTCTCTAGTCAAGAGTGGCATTGGGGTCAATGTGATTGGCCAACCTACTGGACAGATGAGCATGTTAGTTGACACTTTGTCAGATCTAGGAAAAGAACCATCACCTGAGGTCCTTTTTGGCTTCTCCAGCGTGGTTACATGCTGCTTAGGCTGTCGACTCTGTAAAAAGTCTCCTGTGGACTTGTTGGCTTGATTACTTATGCCTCTTATCATTTCCGTTGCTCAATCTTTATCGGCATTATGATCCACTAATTTCAAATTCTACTTCAAAATTTTCCATTCTCTTTATAGTCCACCTCTTCAAAATCAATTTCACTCATTTTGACCGAATTGTGGTCCGGAGGTGGTTTACAAACTGAGCACTACTATATCTAAATCAATGAATCAATTTGGGCCAATTTTCTCAAAGGGTCATTTTTGTTTGATTCCACGGTTTTAAAACCCATGAATCTATCTCCATTGCCCAATCTCTCCTCATCACCTGGTTTAGGTCCAATCCACTCCTCCCCATGACTTGAATCCGGATGAGCATTTTATCAATGCCAAGGCCTCAACGTATGATGATGTTATGGCAAGTCGATTTAAGATAAGCTTGACAGACACTTTTTTTGCTCTCCCATTTTCTATTTTCGTGGAGTCACTCAAAGCTTTCTGATTGCTGGAATGATTATTATTCCAATTGTCATCCAAGTCTCAAAGTTTGCTAGGTTAATTAGGACACTCCTGGTAATCGAGATGATTCTTCTATGCAGCCGGTGATCCAGCACAAAACTCGATGTGAATTGAAAGCGAAAAAGATGAGAAATTTACAAAATCATGTGGAATCTCGTTAAGCCATAGGTGTTCGTCATGTCAATGGTGTTTAGTTAGCAAAGGGAAAATGATAATAGGGGTGAAGGCTTGCCAACTATCTAGGAAATTCCAAATATGACCAAGGAATATTTTGATAGCTTAAAGGCTCCCTCCTAACCCTGTGCCATTCCCTTGTCTTTTCAAATTGATTCACACCGGAAGCCGAAGGGAGGTAACCATTTTCTAGAAAGTTAAGTGCTTATGTTGATCCTTTAGAAAAACCACATCTGGTTACCTTCGTTAGGGTTTCTTCAACCAGGATGATGACTTTTTATACCTTTCCATGTAATAACTTATACTTGGTACTTTATTCATCAAGTACATATATAGGTTTCTTTTTCTCCTATCGCGGGATTAAGTTATTAAGTGTTCATTGATAGTTATCCCTCTTGACAAACCCTCTCCGGAAAATCCAACGGAGCGTGTCGTCAGGGAAGTCTCTCACAATAACAATGATGATGATACGATGACTTGACCGCAACGAAGTCTAGACTGACAAAAAGGATCCCGACGACCAAATTCCTATCCTCAAAACCAAAATGACTAAAGTGGACCAAGAGAAAAGGAAAAACTCCACGGTCTACGATTCTCCTTCCAAGAGATCAAAAATCGTCAAAATCTTCCTACCCTACTTTAAACTCGATTGTCAAAGTTTATTCCGATCCTGAAACACCATTGTTGGTTCATCCAAACAATTCTCCTTCCGATCAATCAAGGTAAAGGTTTAACCCTAATGACCTGTTTTTCGGTTCATAGCATTATCATAATCTCTAAATTTCTCACTATTTATGGAAAAAAAAGGTCCAATCCCGAAGAAACACAGAAGCAGATAGGATATTGATTTGGTGTCTCTCCCATATGGTATATTTTTCATCATCCTAGTTATTTTTCATATGTTTACATTATGTCTCACCGTCCTTTTTATTAGGAAAAAACCTCCGAGGGTGACTCAATGACCATCCGGAAATTGTCAACGAAATTTCTACAATCACAAATCCTCCTGATCCAGGCGCGACAATTTGTTTGTCATATCCTTTATTTAATTATTCTAGATTCTGATGTGATTTATTTTCTTACCTTTAGAGTCAAGAAAATTTAGAAGCATGGCTCTGAGGTGAATTTCTCACAAAAGATTATTTAGACCCCAAATCCATATCAGAGAATTCCCCCACTTCTCAAATGCCTGAACCGGCTCTTCTGGCTCAACTCCAACGTAAACGAGACCAGCTAAGCCGTCATGATTGAGATTCCGTGAAGATATTGATATGGGGCCTTACTGGCGCAAACAATTCCTGTCGTCCTATCCGCCTCCACCGGGCCTCCTGACTACTAGTCTCCGAACCCCAAACCAGCTCTTCATTCAACTCAACACGACTCTATGGATTCTCGAAGAAATCTGTGCATGATCTAAGAGCTCTTCTGACAACTCCTTCAGAATTCTTTGCTCTGGTGTTAACGTCCGACATTAATGTTAAGACTGATTAAAGAATACTCCCCTTCATTCCACTCTTTTCCTTGTCTAGCCGTGCACTCATTTCTCGATCTACAAATTTCGGGAGTTGTTTCGACAAATTAGATAAAGATGTCTTATGTCGCCTCCTTCCTACGAAGAGGAGGAAAGATTAAGGACAATCTTACAGCTGTCTCCAGGATCTGCAGAGTCTCCAAACAAAGAGCTGACTGTCTTTGGCTGGTGAATCAGGATTAAAGCATCCTTTCCTGACTACCAAAAGCACGGGCAGAGATCAACTGATTTTGATCAACGGCAGCTAAGTTTGACAAGGCTCGAGAAAGTGGTAGATAAAGTTTGCGCCATTGATGACGACCCGTTTAACTTCAAGCAAAGATTAAACCGTGAAGGGTAAACTGTGCTCATAACCTGAATATGATGCTACATTGCTAACAAGGCTGATCTTTACCTTTTGCAGCCGGGATCGTCTCTTGACATTGGCTTAGACAAAATTGATGTACAATTACTTAAGTCTACCTAATTTTGTGATTTCGACACTTATCTGCCTTATCCATTTAATAAGAATGACTTTGGTTTACTTTCACATTTATTTAATTTTAATCAATATTCCAAATAATTTTCAGAACTTACTCAATAAATTTACAATTAATTTCATGTAAGTTTCAAAAATTGTAAACCTAATTATATTTAATTTCTTGTCCCTCGAGATTTCATTTATAGAGTAATAGGAAGCATTTCATAAATATCTGTGTCTCTTAAACACCGTGATTTTGCTATACATGCTCCCATCAACGACCTTATTTTCTTACTACCTACTTATTTCCCACTTTACAACTTTAACTCTCGCATCTAAGGTCTTTGTCTCCGACGGTCATCTTCAGTAGTAAAGATCGGGTACGAATTGAATGAATGGCACGGTGATCGCCAACCAACGAACCAACGAGGTCACTGTACCGCTGCCCACTCCTCTCGTTGGGAAGCAGTATCGGGAAAGCTTAATGAGTGCATCGTGTCAAGCCCGCTGGTCTTCTTCTCAGGGTGGTTATCTCTGGTGTCGTGTTTACTACACCATGCTGAACCACCACCTTCAAGTTGAAACGATGGTGAGACTGTCACAGGGCTGCATTTTACCTTACACTCATGCGCACCATCACATATGAAGCAAGATGAAACCTCAAACCGAATGGCTCAACAAACAGGTTACGCTTCGTTGCATTATCAAATGGCGAGAAGTTCGCTTTATCTATCAGTAGTTTCTGACTTTGCATATTTTTAGAATATTGATTTGATCGATCATTTGCATTGACAAACAATGAATAATTTGTACTTACAAACAATGAATAATTTAGATTTGATAATTTGTACTTTTACAATGTATAGTTGTATTGTTAAGAATAAAATATTCTCATTTATTTTCACTTGTTGCAAACTTAACTTCAAAGCATTGTCTATTGATATTTCTTTCAAATACTTGCCATTAATTGAATTAATCTCTAGCCTCAGACAAAACATCAATATGCATACGCATTTTAAAAATGCTTAAGAAATCTTAAATAGTCCTTCCCATTTTGGTGACCACTTACCATACTCGACAACTTTTATCCATACGCAAAATGACTTCCTACACTAAGTCATCTACTTGTACCATTTAAACTTAACTCAATTAATATAGAATTCCACCTTCTTTCCTCGTCAACTGCTTTCGTAAATGCAACTAACCTTTCATCGCTAAATTGTCCAATTCATCCAACATTGCATCCCAACGCCTGGGCCATTGTGCAAGCTATCTTGTTCAATACAAATCGATTGAAGATTGATTTGACATGCAATACGGTGGATCATGTCCATATACT
>JAUPTC010001862.1:0-19559 GCA_030762895.1 Sophora flavescens | reverse complement strand
GTTTTCATAAAACCAAAATTCCAGTAAGAGAACCATTTCTAGCAAGAGAATATGGTTTCCTGGATTAATGGTGGGAAATCTAACATCATAGTACAAATTTATGAGTAAGGATCCACTTAATGTCGTGTACATTGACAACATAAGGGATCAATCAAATGGAATAAATAGTGAGAAGATTCCAAAGAGGAAAAATACCATTTTCAAGTATATTTTTAATTCATTTTTAAAATTCTAGCTTCAACTTCTTCATTTACAAAATCAGTTTACCAACAGAGATCAAGATTCAAGAGTCGGGGTAGAGCTTCCGATATCATTTTCCTAATCGAATATTTTGGCGGATTTATCATTCGTTCTTTCTTCTCTCTTCCTTCTTCCTCCTCTCCCTTTCTTCACTTCATCAAACCCCAAACTCCATCATTGATTTGAATATTTTGTTTGAAACGTATCGGAGGTGGACTTGGAGGAATGGGGAGAAGAAGGAAAATGAACGAGGAGGAAGCAAATAGGAAGGAAGAGAGAGAAAGAGAAAAGAAGAACCTCATTTGGTCTCTCTAAAACTTAGACTGGTTTAGATAACTGCATCTTGCAAGAGAAGATGGTTTCATATTAACGGTGAAAATCTAGCAATTAAGTAAAAATACAATGGACCAACTTAGTGTGAACAATGATAACATAAGGAATCAAATGATCTGAAAATTAAAGAGGGACCAAATGAAAATATACAAACAAAAATAAAAGACCAAAAGGTGGTTTAACTTGAAAGAAGAACAAGGATCAAGAGCGATAGTTAGATGTGATGGTTGTGGATGTTGTTAATGACAATGGTGGAAAATGCCATTTCCAATGATGGTCCATGGACACCCCTGGTGACGTTAGTCGGAGGATGTTATCAATGATGGTGGTTGGAGGACATAATCATTGGCATAGGTTAGAAGATGTTATTAGTGACAGCCTACATTAGTAATACTTTGTTGTTCATACAAAAAAAAAGTAATATTCTGTTGTTGAAGTATAACAAGATAATATTGAATTATAATTATAACATATTATTTTAAATTTTATGCTTGGAATTAGTAACTTTGGGTTCAAAGTATAATTGAAAATAGTATAAAATGGTTTTTCAACTCATGGAATTGGACTTGGAATTTGGGATTCCATTTTTTATATGAATGTACCAATGTACCAAACAAAATAATTTGAATAAGGAGGTTCAGTTTCAATTTAAAACTCAATTTTAAATACAGATTTCATGCACCAACAATAGCTCAAAAAGATAATGATAGGAGACAAATGATGTAAGATTCCAATCAACTTCCTTTTTTTTTTGGGTGGATAAACGGGGATAAAAGTCTCAATAAATAAACAACTAAAAACTATGGGGAAAAACTATAAGTAGCGTCCCCCAAATAATCAAATACAAAATCTGGATTAGTATAAAAAATCCTACAATTGGCCATTTCAAAGCGGATCATGCTTAGCCAAGGCATCTCCGCTTGATTAGCTTCACGAAGAATGTGTGTCAAGAGTAGTCACCTCCATTATTACAAAACGCAATATACCTCTAACCAAGGGATAACAAGAATGAGTGACTCATTATCCATTTTTTTAATCGAGCTATTCCACTGGGAATTTGATTCAATCTGAAACACTTGAATCCTCCATCCCATGCAAACTTTATTCCCCGATACATAGCCCAAAGTTCTTCATGCGCCATTGAACATGTACAATATCTTTAGCGAAGGAAAAGACAACTTCTCCCGTTCTTTGTTTCTCCCATACAACAAGATGCTCTTCCATCATCTGATCTTGCACCATCACGGTTAAGTTTAAACATACCATCGGAGGACACTTCCGCACAATGCGATTGATTAAGAGTTGTACGGCGTCTCCCACCAAGAGAGTTTCAAAACTAAAACTTCTTATAATATTATGAACAAGCCTTTGAATACGGAAGACTAGATTACTAGGGAAGGATTAATGCGTGAAAGAGAGCCCATTCCTTTGACGCCTCAATGAAACTAGGGTAGCTCCAAAAGTTTCCTCCCGAAGGAACAACATCCCATGAAATAGAAGAACCTTTGATGTTCGATAGCGGCAGTCATGCGATCCACGGTGAAAAAGTTTTGTCCGACATTACCGTTAGAAACAAGATGCCAAAATGATCTAGCCACCGCACAATCTCTCCCGACATGCAATGCATCTTCATCCCCTTCATTGCAATTGCACATGTAATAAAATGAGTGAGACCTTCTCGTCTAATCCGGTTGATGAGGAGGCATTCTTTGCCACCTTCCACAAGTTTATTCTCAACCTTTCAGTCCTTTCCATCTCTATATAGCCTCAAAGAGAGATCATGAGCACTATTCGAATGGGTGATAGCTTTATCGCAGTTGAGAGCAGAAAGGACCCATCCGAACTTCCTTTCTCAGCCAAAGAGTCGTCATCCTTTGCCATGGGTGGAGAATGCAAGCTCACCTTATCAAAAAATATCGGGAGGAAGCCAGGAATCTCAACTAGTCCATGTCCCATGCCATTTTAAATCTCCAACCCTAGCCTCCATCATAATCGATCAACCTGGTGAAGGGCTTTATCCGAAGCTTGCCTTGGTTGGGAATGGCTACTTCGTGGCATGGACTAACCAAGCGCTCCATTAGGCCTCTCAATCTAAGAGCAATGATTTTCGTTATAGTCTTATAAGAGACATTACAAAGATGATGGGACGAAAATATTTTAACTTAGAAACAGGCTCCACTTTTAGAATCAAAGTATAATTGATGGAACTCGACTCTCCTTGGATCATTAAAAATATCCATGATGAGTTTACAAATCTTCCCCCACAATATTCCATTGGGAATGGTACAAGATAGCTTGAAACTCCATCCGGACCTGGGGCCTTGAATCCTCCGTGCATCATCTAGCCTAGAATTTCTTCACGAAACCAAATTACCAGTGTTTCCAGTTTTGTTATTCTCCAACTTTGGAAAGAATTGCCCAGGGCAGAGAATCCGTAACTTGAATTATCCTAAGAGGTTCTTGGGAAATACAAAACGTAATTTTCCACGTCCTCTTTTTAGAAATTCAATTACCTTCCTCATCTTGGATAATTTCCACCTTATTCCTCCTTCTCCTCACCGTTGTAATACCATGGAAATATTTAGAATTTCTATCCCCCAAACGCAAACCATTTGGGCGGGATTTTACGAAACCAAAGAATGTCTTCTTGCCAGAATCCATTAACACTCCTTCCATAAAACATACGGTAGCTCTTTCAAATGAGGATCATGATTAAATATCATCCCGGTATTAACACTTTCAAATTCACGCAGTAACCTTCTCTTAAGAGCAAAGATGTTGCCAAAATTTCTTTATTCCATTTTCAAGCTCCTGTTTGAAACGCTACATTTGATCATTCCATGAAGTTCTGCGCAATTACGCTTCATGAACCTTTGGAAGTCATCATGTGTTAACCATCTTTGCCAAAAATCTAAAATGTCTTATTCTCCTATTACAAGCCCTATCTGCTGAACTGGAGTGAAGAGGTCTGTGATCAAATTTAAAGGGTGGTAAGTGATAAATAGTTCCTTTAGAATATAAGCCTCCACGCATGTTAATCAACATTCTATCCAGTCTTCCTCCAAATCCTCATGATGCAAGTAAATGGATATCCTGGAACCTTACGTCTATGAGGTGATTTCACCACTCTGTATTTTTATGCCAACGTTCTTCTAACCGGAAGAAGCGAGTGGGCCTTTTGTTTTCTTTAATGATCATGTAATAAAGAATTAAAATCTCGACAACAACCCCGAGGCTCATTAATATCTCTAGTTGCTTCCTTCAAAAAAGTCCAAAGATCATTTCTTTGTTGGTAATACGACTGCCATACATCCCACTAAGAGAAACAAGACCCCTCCTCTCCATATGACACCTTCGTGTGAACAAGCCGGAGCCATCTTGCAACACATCAACTTTCCAATCATAAGAATTCCAAGAACCCGGATCCCTCTGCGCGTACCGTGCTTCTTCCAGAGACCAGTTATCAAACGCACCTCCTAATAACATGTTGAGATTTTGTATGAGTTTCAACCCGGGAACATCATTGACACGTTATATTATTTTTGATATCATGAATGAGGTTAACAAAGCCTCTACTGCAGCGCCCCTATGATTCCACCTAGTATATTCATAATGATAAGTTGGAAGATGAGACCTCAAAAAGGTCTAAAACACGGACAGAAACCACCCCATTTCCATGTCCGCACTTAATGCATTATAAACATCTCTAGCTGTTTGGACACCCGTGTTCCGAGGCATACTCGTCTCTTTCACCGGATTATCCATCACAGTTTCTTGAACCCTAGAAATCTGAGTTAGTGAGAAGTTTTTATCAAGCAAAGCTAAGTCTTTTTACATGTGTTTTTCCTTTGACAACTTCACGAACTAACGGGTTAAGGCGGGATGGAGCTCAGTGGCTTGGGCCATGCTGTTCATTTGATCTTGATTTTGTTTTTACCTTTCACAACTTCTTTTGTGGATTCTTGCCACCAGTAAATTTGAAACTTAAATGCAAAGTCACCATTGAAAACATTCCCTTGTGGGGCCCTGTAAAATAATACCTGGATTTGAATATTTTACCCTCCTAAAAATCCTCGTTTGTTGTTGAAGAGATGCAAAACGTGACCCATTCACGAGCCTCCCTCTCTCCGGATTAATTTAGCTTATATCTCCCTTTTTATTTTTCTATCCCTTTGGAATTATTCTTGCCATGATCAATGACCTTTCCTTTCTTTTTGAACTTTTTTCCTTTTGAGCAATCATACAAGGCCCATAATCATGGGCCTACCTTCTGCTCGATCGTTCTTCTTGTTGCATATCAGCGGTTGGATCTTCTTATCCCATCCCGACGTCGCAGTCCTAGTTTGCATGGGTTGGGCTTCACGGCGTCCCCATCATCGGGTTCTCCTCTCCACCCCTCTGGTACTCCTTCTCCACCATGACCTTACTCCACCGTGACCTTTCCACTTTCCTCTATGCCCCACTTTCCTTGTGCCATACTTGCCACACAAAAACAAATCATATGTAGGCCTATGTATTCCAAGTTGAGCACAATACCTCTAGTAAAGAACTTTGGCGAAAGAGGTTTGGCCAGGTCTAACTCCACATAAATTCTAGCAAGCTGACTACGAGATCGTATGGACGTAACTTTGTCAATCTTAAGCGTACCTCGAAGCATCTCTCCACCTGTTTTAGAAAGCGCTCATTGAAAAGTTCAATCGACAAATCTGGTATGCAAATCCAAACTGCAACATGACATTCAAAGTCTGCATTCCGAAGGAAGCCAAGTCTCCATCTTTGCACCAACATGTAATGATTAGCTACTCTCTCAAGGGCCTCTGAAACAAAGCATCTTTGATAGTCGCTAGCATCAAAAACTGGACAAGATAATAGTTGCGCGAGGCATATCAACTATCTTTCTTTCCTTTCTTTTCCCATTCTCTCATAATCTTGTTTTCCAAGATCTTGAAACTTACTTTATTCCCAAGGACCTTCACCACCCATAGCTCCCTTTCCATGGCACACCAACTCTAAAGATTCCTCATCGACACTGGAACCTCCGGATACTTTGCCTTGTCATCATCTGACACATGAGATGAAACTTTAATCCCTTCTTTGAACCAAACTCTCTCACTCTCCAAGTCCTTCAAATCCCCTCCTCCAAACTTCACTCCATTGGATTCAAGAGTCTATCCTTATAAGATCCCGCATTCTCCTTGGCCTTGGTTTCTCAATTCTTGTCCTCCACGTCTTGTAGAGTACCTTGAGCCTTACGCTTACCTCTCTTCCTACTTCATTGCAGAAGGTCTTCCTCTTGCACCGAGGTTTCCACCAAAACCCTAGCAGATCCCTCAGTCATTTTTCAACTCATATTATTTGTCAGTAGTGGTATATGCTTCCAATCAACTTCCTAATATCAATTTACGTATCGGTATTAATAAGAAGATAAAAAGTAATGCAAGACTTGATATAATTGATTGAATATCTAAAGAAAATAGTTGAAATTGATTTGTTATCAATATAAAAAATTTTGTACTATAATGATCAATTAAAAGTAAAAACACCCACGATTATCATAATTAATAACTAAAGTTCTTAATTTATATTTACATAATAATTAGATTTTTTCACTTTTAGTAAACAATAGCACAATACAATCTTATACAGAAGTTAGAACCCAAATACTGTGTGTTTGACTTTTTGGATCTTACACTCTTGGTATTATGAGAAGAAGTTGTTAAGTCTCTAAAATGTCCGATGTGCATTTCCCTAAGTTTTGATGAGAACTAAACATTGGTTAATGATTTAATTAACCTTTCATATTGGTTGCTAACCTATCACGCCGAGTGTGCAGATTAAATAAGAGAATCATTAGTCCAACGGTGTAGTGATAACAACTCACGTCCAACACACAAGTGTTTTTAAACAAGCGTCCAACCTTTGTAGTGATTGAAGCGCACGCGTCAAACGCAAGAGAAAGAAACCCGCGTGCACTAAAAAGTATCGGAAGGCGCGTCCACTAAAAAGTATCGAAAGTGTCTACTAAAAATAACAGAAGGCGTCTCATAAGAGTATCGGAATAGGCGCGTCCATCAAAGTATCGAAAAGCCCGTCCGGTGAGGTATCGTGAATTATCCGTCTACTAACGTGGCACTTGGAGCGCGTCCATCAAAGTATCGAAAAAGCCCGTCCGGTGAGGTATCAAAATTATCCGGTCAATGGCGTGGCACTTGGAGCTCGTCCATTAAAGTATCAGAACAGCACGTCCATTAAAGTATCAGAACAGCACGTCCATTAAGGTCAAATTGTATTCGTCCAATGACGCGGCAAAAGACTCTCGTCCACTAGAATAACTGAGACTCTCGTCCGACTAGACCAATGAGACTCGTCCAAAAAATGCAAGGCTCGTCCACTAAAGTAACAAAGGCTCTCGTCCACTAAAGGTGAGCGAGACTCTCGTTCACTAAAGGTGGGCTCGTCCACTAGTTTTTGGACTTCTTTGAGTCCTTAATATAGAGCTCATCTACTAGCCCGAATGAAAACTCAAATGACTAGATAGACGTGATTATTTTCAAGATGGAAGCACTTATCTTATGAACGCAAATTCTCTAAGGATTATCAGAATCGTTCTTTTTCAAAAGCCAGAAAGAAGCTTGAAGTCTTCTCTCCTACTCGGTTTCACGATTATCAAGAAAGAAGATCGCTCTCTCAAGCAACCTTGGATAATCTAAAAGAATGCGTCCAACATGCTTTATTCCACAAAAGGGGAGTATGCTCGGCCAAAGTGCAAAAGCTCTGTGACTCGACATGGCTGTATCTCGATGCATAAAGCCATGATACTACATGTTAGAGTACAACCAATGTTCCTATTACATTAATGGCTGCTCGGAACCACTCTATTGCATTAATGGGTACTTTCGGAGAGCGACTCTATTGCATTTAATGAAGTTACGCTTGAAGCCAACATCCGAGAGAATGTCTCTAACGGATCCTAAATGTTTGAAGACTATAAATACATAAGTCATTGAAGATAAAGAAGAGAAGAGAATACACATTGCATTAAAATGCCATTACTCTGCATTAATTTCTTCATTCTTTTATTCTGTATTCTTCAATCATTTTGAAGTTATTACGCGGAACTTTCACGGGCCTTACATTTAAACCACTCTCTGAGTGTTAGTGAAAGATCTGCTGTGAAAAATTGTATTTATTACAAACCCTATCTCTCAAACAAACCAGAGTGAGCTGAAGAGGCGGATGTAAGCTTTGAAGAGGCTAGGTGTGCAAATAATAATTGTCTTGAGCACGAAGAGGCTAGGTGTGCAAATAATACTTGAGTCTCAGAACCTTATCGGTTATAGTGGATAAATCTTGGTCTTTGCCAAGGATTTGGACGTAGCTCTTTGATTTGAAGAGTGAACCGGGATAAATCACCGTGTCAATCTATCTTCCCTTAAACTCTTTAATTGCCTTAGTTTTCTTACGTATATCAAGTGGTGTGCTTGCAAAAGTCACCCGTCCATCCTGTATTCTTCCACTCGTCCAAATCTAGCCTTTTTGTTTGCGAAAAGATTTCAACCTTGCTTAAATTCTGATAAACACAATTCAACCCCCCTTCTTGTGTTTATAGTTGTCTATTTCAGTTGGTATCAGAGCTCAGCCTTTGGGTTGAGCATCTAACAGTGTAGAGGTAAAAGGCCCTGAAGAATAGACATGACGGCTGGAGCTAGTACAAGTAGAAGTTATCCGACTGAAGGAGCCTCCCTAACCAGACCTCCTTACTTCAATGTAGAAAATTACAACTACTTTGGAAAGATAGATTTCAGTGGTTTATTCTATCCTGAAACTACTGATCTTTGGGATGTCATCACGGATGGTCCATTCATTCCCAAGAATGATGATAACACTCGACAAACCAAAAGCTCGGTGGACTAGTCTGAGAAAAGACAAAATGGGAGCTGAACCACAAAGCCGATATAATATTATTTGTGCTCTCGGTCAGGAGGAGTTTGAGAAAGGTTTGTGCTTGTGACTCTGCGAAGGAAATATGGGACACTTTGGCTGTCACTCATGGAAGGAACAACTAAAGTCAAAGAATCAAAGATTGCCATACTTGTCGAGGAAGTATGAAGCTGCGTCATGGAGGAAGGTGGAGTCATTGCTCGGATGATAGGAAGATTCCAAACTCTAATCAATAGTTTGAAATCTCTTGGCAAAGTCTATACCAATCTTTGAGAAGGTTGGAAAGATTAAGAAGTCTACCTAAGCGGTGGAGACCTTTGGTCACTGCTATCTCCCAAGCCAAGGATCTCACTACCTTGACTATGGATGAACTTCTTGGAACACTCACTGTTCATGAGCAAGAACTTGGAGATGAAGTTGCACCAAAGAAGGGCAAGTCAATCGCTCTGAAAGCTGATCAAAAGTTAGCAAAAGTTTCCCAGGCTCGAAGGCGGATGAGTCATCCGGTGATGCGACCTATCGAACTCGAGGATTACGAGAGTGATGAAGAATTGTCTCTCCCGACCGGGAAGATCAAGCTTCTCCTACTGAGAAAAAGAAGTTCAAGAGGGTAGGCCATTCGGAAGGTTCAACAAGGACAAGAACTTCAAAGAATCCACCTCAAGGACAAAAAAGTCCAATTGTTTGCTATGAGTGCAAGAAGCAGGTCACTTCAAGGTGAATGTCCTCAACTCAAGAAGGCCCCTTTTAAGAAATCCTTCAAGAGGAAGAAGAAAGGAATGATGGCTACTTGGGAGGATCTGGGTCAACATCTTGATGAAGAAACAAAGGAAGAAGCCAATCTCTGTTTGATGGTCAGCACCGGCTCGGACTCCGATGATGAGGTACATCCCGACTATGAGGAATTACTTGATGCCTATGAGGAGTTGATGGAGGAATCCAACGCTTATCTAAAGCCTTCAAATCCCTCAGAGAGAGTATGTAAAGCTCACCGGTGAGCATAAACAGAAATCTCAAGAGTCCGAAAGGCAGGCTAAAGAGAACGGTGAGTGAAGGCTGAAAAGTCTAATGAAGCTAAGATCTCAAGTGAAACATCACCATCTGAAGAAGTTGAAAAACTTCAGCAGAAAGTGGAAGAGCTCACTTATGATCTTGCCAAATTTGTTAATGGTAGAGACAATCGACTAAGCTACTTGTGAGTTAGAAGCACTCTCTTAAAAAAGAAGGTATTGGATATGTCCATCAGACACATCATAAAGTATCAACTAAAGCTCCTACATTATCTGTTAAGTCAACTGTAACCAAATCGACACCTATTTGTAACTTCTGTGGAAAAACTGGGCATGTTATGTCTAAGTATATCCATAAGAAGAGAAGGAAGTCTTTACAGACTCCTAGAACTAATAGAAAAGGACCCAGAAAAATATGGGTACCTAAAGATCAAATAATTTTTGTTACAGATGTCCTCAACAACATAAAGAAAACACCATTGCTGGTTCCTGGACAGTGGATGCTCGCGTCATATGACAGGAGAAAGGTCTATGTTCCTAGACCTCCAACTTAAGAAAGGAGGACACGTTGCCTTCGAAGGGAATCAAAAAAAGGGAAAGTTATAGGAATTTGTACTATTGGTGGTAAAGCCCCTCTTCCCTCTATATCTAATGTTCTTATGGTTAAAGGATTAAGACACAATCTGCTCAGCATAAGTCAATTATGTGATAGTGGCTTTGATGTTTCCTTTACCAAGGATGTATGCATAGTTAAAGATTGTTGTGGCAAAACCCTCTTTTAAGCTAAAAGGCAACAAAATCTTTATAAGATTGAACTGTCTGATCTCTCATATCAAAGTGTAACCTGTCTGATGTCTAAAGAGGATGAGAGATGGTTATGGCATAAGAAACTAGGACATGCTAGTATGAAACTAATTTCTGAATTAAAAAGGAATAATCTCGTGAGAGGATTGCCTGATATTAGCTTTAAGAAAGATGTCTTGTGTGATGCATGTCGAGAGGGTAAGCAGATAAAATCAAGTTTCAAATCTAAAAACCAAGTATCAACCTCTAGACCTCTTGGTTTGTTTACATGGATCTGTTTGGACCGATTAGTATTGCCCGGCTGGTTGGAAGAAAATATGGATTTGTCATAGTTGATTACTATTCTAGATACACATGAGTACTCTTCCTAACACACGAGGATGAGTCTTTTAAGGCTTTCTCGGTGTTACGCAAAAGAGTACAAAATGAACAGGGGTTTCTGTGTTTCTACCCTTAGAAGTGATCATGGGGGAGAATTTGAAAATGAGTCTGTTTAGGCAGGTTACGTGAGGAGAATGGAATCTCTCACAATTTCTCTGCACCTAGAACTCCACAGACAAAATGGAGTGGTTGAGAGAAAAACAGATCTACTGCAAGAGATGGCTAGATCTATGCTCAATGAAAATAATCTCCCTAAGTACTTCTAGGCGGAAAAGTTAAAACACTGCTTGCTATGTACAAAACAGAATACTTATTAGGCCTTTTCTAAAAAGGACTCCTTATGAATTGTGGAAAGGAAAAAGCTGAACATATCTTACTTTCATGCTTTTGGATGCGAATGTTTTATTCTGAATACCAAAGATAATCTTGGAAAGTTTGATTCTAGGGTAGATAAAGGTATTTTTGTAGGATATTCTGAAAAGTCTAAGACTTTTAGAGTTTACAATTCAAGAAATTGTATTATTGAAGAATCTGTTCATGTTAAATTTAATGATGGATTAAAGGCTGATAAAGAACTATCAGATCTAGAAGATGATCTTGCAGGTCTTGATATAAACAAGCCAGAAAGTCAACAACCCGATCTAACCAAAAAGAACGTGTGCCTGAGGCTGAAAGACAAGTGGAACAAACGAGTCAGCAGACAAGTCAAGATCTTCATCATGATCTCAAAAGGGATTGGAAGTTCAACACTCATCATCCTAAGGATCTTATTATTGGAAATCCTTACGAGGGAGTAAGAGCCAGATCCACATTAAGAGAATCAAACAATGTGGCCTTTATTTGATTTGGAGCCTAAACGCATTGAAGAAGCTCTTGAGGATGAAAGCTGGATTCTTGCTATGCAAGAAGAACTTAACTTGATTCACCGAAAATGATGTCCGGACTCTTGTCTCTAAGCCTAAAAACAAGTCAGTTATTGGAACAAGATGGGTCTTTAGAAACAAATTGGATGAAGATGGTAAAGTTGTCAGAAATAAGGCAAGGTTAGTAGCTTAAGGCTATAACCAACAAGAAGGTATTGATTATCTTTGAAACCTTTGCACTGTGAACTAGAATAGAAGCCATACGCATTTTAATGTCACATCTTTTCCAACACCAAATTACCCTGTTTCAAATGGATGTAAAAGTGCTTTTCTAAATGGTATAATTGAAGAAGAAGTGTATGTTAAACAACCCCCTGGTTTTGAGGATACTGATAAACCATATCACGTTTTCAAACTTAAAAAGGCATTATATGGTTTGAAACAAGCACCTAGAGCATGGTATGATAGACTCAGTTCTTTTCTCATGCATAATGGTTTTACTAGAGGACAAGTAGACACTACTCTGTTCAAAAAATGCTCTAAAGAGAACTTTATTATAGTTCAAATATATGTTGATGATATTATTTTGGAGCAACTACTGAAAAGTTGTGCAAGGAATTTTCAAGTCTAATGCAAGCTGAATTTGAGATGAGCATGATGAGAGAATTGAAGTTCTTCCTTGGATTACAAATCAAGCAAACAAGTGATGGAATTTATATTCATCAACAAAAATATACCAAGGAGATACTCAAGAAATACAAAATGGAAAATGCAAAGCTCATGAAAACCCCTATGCATCCCAATACAAAACTAAGCAAAGATGATGAAGGCAAAAAGATAGATCAAACATCGTCTACTGAGGTATGATTGACACTCTCGTACTTAACTTCAAGCGGACTGACATTCAATTTAGTATCTCGTATGTCCGTTAGATTCCAATCTGATCCTAGAGAATCTCATCTTAAGGCTGTAAAAAGAATATTTAGATATTTGCTTGGAACTACTTAATCTTGGTTTCTTTGTATTTAAGATCAAAAGAATACAGATTAGTGGGATATTGTGATCTTGACTTTCTTTGAGACGGGATAGAAAGAAAAAGTACCGGTGGAGGATGTCACTTCATTGGAGCAAGTTTAGTCTCATGGTCAAGCAAGAGGCGGACAACCATTGCCCTATCTCTTTGCTGAAGCGGGAATACATCATCTATGCTGCTAGTTCTTTGCTCTCAACTCTTATGGGTAAAACATCAACATGAGGATTACTCTATTTATGAACATAACATATCGGTATGGTGTGATAATTTCAGTGCTATATGCTTAACTAAAAATCCAATTCAGCATTCTAAGGCTAAGCATATTGAAATCAAACATCATTTCATTAGGGATTATGTTCAAAAAGGCATATTTGATATTAAGTTTGTTAAAACTGAAAATCAATGGGCTGATATTTTCACTAAACCCCTCGCAGAAGAAAGGTTTTTATTTATTAGAGATAATCTAAACATGCATTGCATTGTTGAATGTCATGTATGAATGTTAGTGAGTCTATGCTAAATCTGTCATTACTCCTATATACATGTTCTTTCAACTAAGCATTAGTTCAGGGGGAGTAATGATACAATAAGTTAAGTGGAATATGTCTAATATGCTTGCTGCATTACTATGATTTTCTTAACATGTTATCTTGCCTTTAACATATCTCATAAATAAAACTTGATAACCCTTTTTGATGTTGACAAAAGGGGGAGAAAGGGAGAAATGAATAGGGAGAATGAGAGAAATGAGAATGGGAGAATAGGAGAAATAGAATGAATATGATATGACCTATTCACACTTAAGAAAGGGAGAAAGAGAGAAATGAAAATGGGAGAATAGGAGAAATAGAATGAATATGATATGACCTGTTCACACTTAAGAAAATTTCAACCTGTCTATATATGCTATTTTCTTTGTTGATATTTTCTGAGGTTCATTAAATCATCTCAATGTTTGTCATCATCAAAAAGGGGGAGATTGTTAAGTCTCTAAAATGTCTGATGTGCATTTCCCTAAGTTTTGATGAGAACTAAACATTGGTTAATGATTTAATTAACCTTCATATTGGTTGCTAACCTATCTATCGAGTGTGCAGATTAAATAAGAGAATCATTCGTCCAGCGATGTAGTGATAAAAACTCACGTCCAACACACAAGTGTTTTTAAACAAATGTCCAAGACCGTTGTAGTGATTGAAGCGCACGTCCAAAACGCAAGAGAAAGAAACTGCGTCCACTAAAAGTATCGGAAAGGCCGTGTCCACTAAAAGTATCGGAAAGGCGACATCCACTAAAAGTATCGAAGGCCACTAAAAGTATCGAGAAGGCGCGTCTACTAAAAATAATGAGAGGGCGCGTCTACTTAAAGTATCGAGAATAGCGCGTCCATCAAAGTATCGAAAAAGCCCGTCCGGTGAGGTATCGAGAATTATCCATCTACTAACGTGGAACTTGGAGCGTCCATCAAAGTATCGAAAAAGCCCGTCCGGTGAGGTATCGAGATTATCCGTCCAATGGCGTGGCACTTGGAGCTCGATCCATTAAAGTATTAGAACAACGCGTCCATTAAAGTATCAGAACAACACGTCCATTAAGGTCAAATTGTATACGTCCAATGACGTGGCAAAAGACTCTCGTCCACTAGAGTAACTGAGACTCTCGTCCACCAGACTAACTGAGACTCTCGTCCGAAGAAATGCATGAGGCTCGTCTACTAAAGTAACAAAGGCTCTCGTCCACTAAAGGTGACAGAGACTCTCGTCCACTAAAGGTGACAGAAGCGCTCGTCCACTAGTTTTTGGACTTGCTGAGTCCTTAATATAGAGCTCATCTACTAGCCCGAATGAAAACTCAAATGACTAGATAGACGTGATTATTTTCAAGATGGAAGCACTTATCTTATGAACGCGAATTCTCTAAGGATTATCAGAATCGTTCTTTTTCAAAAGCCAGAAAGAAGCTTGAAGTCTTCTCTCCTACTCAGTTTCATGATTATCAAGAAAAGAAGACTGCTCTCTCAAGTAACCTTGGATAATCTAAAAGAATGCATCCAACATGCTTTATTCCACAAAAAGGGGAGTGTGCTCAGCAAAGTGCAAAAAGCTCTACGCAACTCCTCGACATGGTATCTCAAGGCATAACGCATTTATCCTACATGTTAGAGTACAACCAATGTTCCTATTACATTAATGGCTGCTCAGAACGACTCTATTGCATTAATGGGTGCTCAGAACGACTCTATTGCATTTAATGAAGTTCTGCTTGAAGCCAACATCTGAGAGAATGTCTCTAACGGATCCTAAATGTTTGAAGACTATAAATACATAAGTCATTGAAGATAAAGAAGAAGAGAATACACATTGCATTAAAATGCCATTACTCTGCATTAATTTCTTCATTCTTTTATTCTGTATTCTTCAATCATTTTGAAGATATTCTGTGAGACTTTCTCGAGCCTTACATTTAAACCACTCTCTGAAGTGTTAGTGAAAGATCACTTTTGTGAAAAATTGTATTTATTACAAACCCTATCTCTCAAACAAACCGAGGCGAGCACAAAGAGGCCGGTGTGAAAATAATACTTGTCTTGAGCTCAAAGAGGCTAGGTGTGCAAATAATACTTGAGTCTCAGCAACCTTATCGGCTATAGTGGATAAATCTTGGTCTTTGCGTAGCTCTTTGATTTGAAGAGTGAACCAGGATAAATCACGTGTCAATGTCTCTTCCCTTAAATTCTTTAATTGCCTTAGTTTTCTTTACGTCTATCAAGTGGTGTGCTTGCAAAAGTCACCGTCCATCCTGTATTCTTCCACTCGTCCAAATTTAGCCTTTTTGTTTGCGAAAAGATTTCAACTTTGCTTAAATTACATAAACACAATTCAACTTCCCTTCGTGTTTATAGTTGTCTATTTCAAAGAAGTTTGATAATATTTTCACGATTGAATTGATGAAGTACATAGAGGTATATATAGTTGAGATATGCAACTATTCTAAAGAAAAAAAGATAACTAACTAATTGATCTAGTTATAACATAATACTACCCAAGTATTCCGTCTAACTGATACACCCATGTATGACACATGTATACATATTAATATACCCGTGTACAACAGAGATGTACACTATTATTTTGCTTGAAGAAATTTGTACATGAAAATTGAGTCAACTTGCTGGAATTTAACATCAGCCAAAGGTCGCTCTTAATTGCGCCTCATGAATCTTGTTTGGAATACGAGTGCCCGTATTTCCTCTCAGTTTTTTGAATTCTTTCTTTTGGCAGGGACATCGGAAGCCCCTGTTTGTCTTTCTCATCTATGGACTTTTGTTCGTCGGTAGAGAAATATTTGCTAGTATTCCTCCTCCCTGAACTTTCTTGACCTCCAAAGACCGTTTTCTACGGCTAGGTTTCTCGTTTAGACTTAGCAGAGGTTTTTGTTGTGCTAATGATTTCATCTTTTGATTTGTTTGTCTTGTAATCATTGGATTTAATTTGTTGCCATCTTTGGACTTACAACTAGTCTCCGTGGACACATCCTTTGATCTAGTGGATGCTAATGCTCCAGCACTGGCGCTTTCTCTCTCTCTCTCTTATCTTGTGCTTTGAACTTTTCGATTTACAAGTACAAAATGGAGAGATTCAATGGAAATTCATAAAAGAATAGGGCAAAGAGAAATCAAATTCGAATCACAATGGCAAAAGAAACTAAAAATGAAGGTGCGATTTTCATATCGCAGTTGCTGAAAGAAAGTTGTTGGAGAAACAACAAAGTTTAAGAGAAAAGAAAATAATGGTCATCTGTTACAGACCATGGTGTGAAAAACAACGAAGGAAAATGTCTAAAGAAACTCATAAATTTGTTATATGATCTGAATCATAGATCGAAATAGATAAAGAATGTGCTTGGAGGGAGAGAAATGATAGAAAATGAACATGAAAAAGAAAAGAGGGAATGAAGTTCACGGGAGATCCCAATGCTCAAGTGCTCCTATGAAAGAGAACTGAAATTTTTTCAAGAAGCAAGGGTGAGATGGCATAAAAAAAATTTGTTCTTGATACCATATTATAAAAAGAAACTTGATAATACTTATATTGATTGAATTGATGAAGTACAAAGAGGTATATATAGCTTAGATATGCAGCTATTCTAAAGAAAAGAAGCTAACTAACTAAATGATCTAATTATAACATAATAGCTACCTAAATATTCTGTTTAATTGATACACCATGTACAACACTTGTGTATACTGTTTAGCTACATCCTTGTACATAGTAATACAGTATTTTGTTTATCAATTAATACTTGGTACCCAACTATCACATTAACGAAAATCACATTAGACTTCGAGGAATCTGAATCGAATCGGAAAGATCTATTTAAGTGGGCAAAGTTCTCCCAACACCTATTTTTTTTTCATTTACAAGAGTCGAATTCGATACTTTGCTTTAAGAGGAGCCAAACTCCTGATCACTTAGACAAACATGGGTTGGTAATTGTGTGTTTGACTAATCATTATGCATAAACACAATTTCAAAGAAGGGACCAATCAGTGACCATCTTGAGGAGGATCTGGACTACGTCTATATGTAAAAGCAGAAAGGGCTCAATTATGACCATTTGACAACTCTAACAACTTTCACATTCACATATTTATGAACTGGTTAAGAATCGAAGTACCATAATTAACCTAATGCAAGTCTTAGATTGTGTTTCATATTTTGCTTTGTTTCCTTTATCATTCACCGTATAACCCTTTTCACCAGCTTTGATGATCAGTCCAAAGAATGTGGGGTCTCTATTGCACGTGCACCTAGGTGCCATAGTGAGCCATGGCATGCAATCAAGTAGCCACTGCTTCTATTTCAGATGGAAACATTGGGACCCGTTTTCTTCATAAAAGAAAAGGGGTTTAAGCTTTGAACACCCTTTCACCAAAAAATGAAAAAAGAAACGCTGGTGGAGAAAGAGGTCTCACTGCAGAACTGCATAAATACTACTTTAGTAATCTATTGGACAGATAACAAAAATATTTCAATAAAAAATGTTTACATTGTACCATTGTTGAAGGTACAGTTTACAGCTGCACATAAGTAGTTTTATTTTCTTTATAAGTTGTAACAATTAGTTAATTCTGGACATAAGTTTCATCTAAGCTTGACTAATATTATAATAAACAAAATCACTTTAATTCAAGAGTTATGTTATTGGAACACAAATTTTGAATCTAGTATATATTACACATATATATTTATTTACATCTCTTACTTACATTCTATCTTTTTTTATATATATCTTCTTGAAAATACATAAAAAACAAAGGGAGACACCTTATGGTGTCCCTATTTTATGTACAAAAATCATTCAGTTAATTCAAATGGAATTATGAGCACATCTGTGACTAAATAGTGGCATTTGTAGATAGCATTATACTCCAAATTTGAGTGATTAAGATTTAGTTATTTTAACTTCAAGACTTTAAATATTAGTTTCAATAGAAACACAAATTTACATTAACTGCATCTCAGCTCTGATATGTAAACCAAATTTTGATTCGAAATAAAAAGTTTCCTATAAAAGTGGTAGTGAAATAGACATTACACACCCTTTGTCCTTCATGACACAGCCATGATGGCAAAAACTAAAAAGCCCTCATCTTGGCATGTTTATCAAGGGTGCTTTGGGAGTTTTCAAGGGGGGGAATTCATAATAGTGTGAGAACAGCTTTTGCTTTTAAAAGTAGGTTGCTTTTGGCTTGTTTATTAGAGGAACTGTCTAGTGAATGTGATTATTTGTAGACAAAATGAGTGATTTAGAATCAATAAGGATTAATATGACCAATGAAAATAAAAGGAACAATGAAGAGATTGGAGACATAATTGACACAACAAAGATCTCACGAGGAGCCATTGCATCATCAATCTCAACCTCAATCCCTTGGGATTCTACTTTTTCTTATAATAATTGAATAAAACCAAAGAAAGTGGAGTTTGGTATTTAAAGATAATGGCATACCTCTGGGACAGGGAATGTTTGGATTCTAATTTCTACAGGACACAGGGAGCATAACAAATCAAAGTGATCCACTTTTGCAATTTCTCTCTCCTCATTGCTGGCAGCAAAACTCTTTGACCCACTTAGTTAACTTTTGAACACAATTAAATACCCATTTAGTTTTTCTTTAAAAAAAAAATATATGATTGAAAAATTCAAGGATAAGAATAAGATTTTAATACAACATTACAAATAAATCGGATCCATGAAATTTTTAACTCCATTTTTAATCCTATATCATCATACCACTAAGTGTAATTTATCTCATTTTGTTTTATTATACAGACAGTTATACTCTATTTCTTTGATCTCATTATAATATGAGATAGTGTGAGACTAAAGGAGGTGCGTCATGCATTTCTTTAATTTTTTTTATCAAGCTCCATTGTACCAAACTTTTATCGTGCTTAACAGATAATACTTCACTAGCTCTAATTCTTTTTCACATTGGATGAATAGAATAAAAGTCCTATTCTCTAGACCAATGCATGATTGAAGGAATTTTCTTTCTCAATCTTCTTTTGCATTTATCTAGAAACGGGTTAATGGGGTGTGTCTCTTTGCTTTTATTATATATCCTTTGCTTAGCTTTCTTTGTTGAACCATTAGCAAGCATGCTGGCTCTCTTTTAGTCTTTTTACTACTGGCTCTGCTTCAAGTCTGACATAAGAAAAAGAATGGGAGTGAGTGCAATTCTGGCTTGAAAGCAGGTTGGAATAGTACTGGTTCCCCTACTAATGTAAACATGACGTGTAACAAAAACTAACCAAGTTGAATTTGGTTGTGCTGAATCCTTCAAAACCTGCTCCTTACTTGCTTCCTTGAAGATATATCTCTTTGCTTATCAAGAAAAAAAGAAAACAAAAAAACTGATCCAATGGAAAGGAGAGGAGATATAGCTTC
>JAUPTC010001861.1:0-19565 GCA_030762895.1 Sophora flavescens | reverse complement strand
TGCATTAGTGCTGGTATGATCGCACCTATTAGTCTACGCGCGATCAAATCCTTTATACGCTTACTTACCCCGACGTGCAGAGCTTCCGTTACCCCTCGTGTTCCGTTCAGGCTCCGCTATTGGATGGGGCTACCGAGACATCAGGGACATGCCGGTATTTACAAGATTTGTTTTCACGTGCTCCGAATGACCTGAGTTTTAGCAGGGTGGTAGTAAAAATTCCAAGTAGGCACATAGGCACCACCCGATTCTGGCCAAATGGCACCGTCTCGGCCACATTTCCTATTTTCGAAGTATTTTCTCCGCATCATAATTACCAGGACGGGTGCCGCTTTCTGACAGTCGTGGTCCCATATTTTTTAAAATTCATTTCACACTGTTTCCAATTTTTCCGGCATCTTTCGGTGGGTCTTTATGCAGGGGTTTGGCGTTTCCGCGATCCGGAGGACCCCGCACCGCCGACCGCCGGGGGCACTCGTTTGAGGCCGTTTATGATCTCCCACTGGTCGCGCTGTCGCGCACGCGCCAAAAAGAACGAGCGATTTTTAAAACTGTAGTTTAGGGCGACAACTCGGATGTCGTCTCACAAGGAGTCTTGAAGTGTTATTTGTCACAAAAATCAGTTTTGGTGGTGGTGGTGGTGGTGGTGGGGGGGGGGGGGGGGGTGGGTGGTTGGATTGGGATGCAAATAAGGAACAAAGCAAAACAAAGCAATGAAAACAGAGCAGTTGAAAAGATTATCAAATAACTAAAGACGATTAATCTATTGTTCTCGATTTCCCAACTATCATCGGTTCATGCAATTCCAAGCCCTAAGCAGATTCTAATCCCCTCCCGGTTGTAGCAACAATTTACAAGCGAAACCACTACTACAGATATATGTCCCTATTCCCGAATTAAGCAAACGGGGTTAAGCCCTTCGTGAACTAAGCGAACACGAAACGAACACACGCGAATTAAGCAAACGCGATTAATTATAAGAACATAATATCACCGAAAATAAATCAACACAATACAATATACTCCTGAATTAAGCAAACAGAAATATATAGCATGGCATTGAAAAGGGAAAAGCATACAAAACAGGAAATACAAGAACCTCAAGTGTAATGGAAATCGATTACAATAGATTAATCCTAGAAAATTAGTTCTCCATGGAAAAACGAAAACACACAGAAAAATGTAAAACAATGGAGAAAAAAGTCCCCCTAATCTGCCCAGACAGCTATTTATAACATTCATGAATTTTGCCCTCTCGCGAGGCGAACAATGTCTCGCGAGGCCAATATTGTGAACAGTCAGCAACCTTTGGTATTCGCGCGAGGCGAGAAATGGCTCGCGAGGCGAGGAATGGAAGGGTCTTCTTATTACGCCCGTGATGAGAATCAGGGCCTAACCGTGATGCTTTCTGACTTCCAGGCTCGCGAGGTGAATTATTTATTCGCGGGGCGAGACTCTTGAAATTCCAAACTGCCACAGCCGTGACCTTCAACACGGGTAACCCGTGATGGTCTCTGACTTTCAGGGTTGGATGACTAGCGGGGCGAGGTACTGCTCGCGAGGCGAACCAGAGAGAATGACATTTTTACTGTTCAGCTGGCTTTCAGGTTCGCGAGGCGAGAAGACTCTCGCGAGGCGAACTCCTCCAGACTTGTAATTTCCCTGATTCTTTATTCTCTTGACTTCTAACTTAACCTGAAAACAACAAAATAGCCATAAGTGCTTTATTTGACTCAAAACTGGCTAAATTAACCTAAAACTACTTTAGAGACTCAAAACCTTGCTTGAGGACAATCTAATCTAAATTGGGTGAAAATAGGATATAATTTGCACAAAACCCTGGTCATACTAGCCATAAAACTAGATGAGCCAGAGGCTTATCAAAATACCCCAAACTTAAACTTTGCTTGTCCCCAAGCAAACTACAACTCAAAAATCAACAAGACTCAAGACCTGGCAAGCTTAAGGATTCAATCAACCTTGCACAAATTTCAAGCAATACATCAAAACAGTTTTCTTCAATGTCCCCACTTTCAAACAAAGCAATTCCCACAATCATTCACTCTAAACATTTGAGAACTTCATCATTCAAACAATCATTAATCTAAGCAGGGATCCAAGTTACACACAAGAGGGAGATCACCAAATTCAAACAACTGCCTTCCTCACAAGGGATTTTAGTGTTTCACTCAATCGCTCAATTTGTCAGGCTAACAACATTTCACTCAATTTCACTTTTAAGAGCACTTCCCATAAATTTGATTTTCATCTCAAAATGGTTCCCACAGAAAACATGCATGCAACATCAAAAGGTCTTTTATGGTTGTAATGAGGCCTGGCTAAGGGTAGGATATACAAAGGAACTAGGCTTAAGACCCTAGGAACTAAGAGAGCATGAAACAGTTTGATACATTGAATTTCCACTCAAATTCCTTTCTTCATTTTTCTTTATGCTTTGGGTGACTGCAGCCTCTTTTCCTCTAATACTTTTATTTTTATCATTTTTACACTTTTCTTTTTTTCTCTTTTTTTCTTTTTCTTTTTCCAATTTTTTTTTTTCTTTTGGCCTTTGGCTCCAACCTTTTTATTATATTTTTTTCTTTTTCTCAATCCCAAACAGCACATCATATCCTTGTAGCCACCCCAAACTTAGTTTCTTACAAACCTTCTCTTTGCTAAGCTTCCATGCTCTCCTAATCCTAAGATCGGGTTAACATGGTTTTCCAAATTTTTGGGCTTATAATATTAGGTTATCAAGAATTAACAGGCTAATCAGCTCAATGGGGCTAACTAGGGAACATGCATTAGGGATGGTTATTTTTAGGCTAAGTAGTTATTTACAAAGAAAATGCCTAAATCATCTGAAGCAAACACATAAACATGCAAACCATAAAGAGATTCAAGCAAATTCAGGAAAGTGCAACTTAAAAGTGAGTTCACACAGTTCAAAACATGTTGGAGGCTCAAATCCTCACCTGGACATTCATGCAAATTGTTTGACAGAGATTCTATCCCTAGTGTGTGCTCCCCTTCACCCCAAACATATCATAAATCATGCCATCATAACAAAATCTCAAAGTTCAAGTTTCAATCACATGGGAATCACTTTTCAAAAACATTTTTTTTAGGGGGAATCATCACATAAACCATGCAATCAATCTGTGCAAAATCAATCAAATTCAATCAAACTTGCCAACATAAGACTCAACACAATTTGTTCAAGAGCTAAAAGAAAGACAAGACAAAACAAGACTACAACTAGTTCCTTCCCCCACACTTAAAACATACATTGTCCCCAATGAAACAACATAACTATAAAATCAGAGTGAGGGAAAGGAAAGGGTACTCCCTGATCAAGTGTCACTGTAGGTAGGAGCTTCCAAGGAGAGCTCCTCAACATTAACATCCACAGGAACACCAGCATCCACACCATGGAATGGCTTCAGCCTCTGCCCGTTAACCTTGAAGGACTTGTTGGTACCTGCACTTTTAATCTCTACTGCACCATAAGGAAAAACGTTAGTAACAACAAAGGGCCCATCCCATTTCGACCTAAGTTTCCCAGCCATCAATTTCAAGCGGGAATTAAACAGTAAGACTTTATGGCCCACAAAAAATTCTTTCCTAGCAATCATCCTATCATGAAAAAGTTTTATTTTCTCTTTATAAATCCTGGAGCTTTCATAGGCTTCTAGCCTAAGCTCCTCAAGTTGCTGCAACTGTAGTTTCCTTTCAACACCAGCTTTCTTCATTTCCAAGTTACAGCACTTGACTGCCCAATATGCACGGTGCTCAACTTCCACCGGGAGGTGACATGCCTTACCAAATACAAGCCTAAAGGGGGACTTTCCTATAGGTGTCTTGAAAACGGTCCTCTGAGCCCATAGTGCGTCTTCCAGACGGCGGCTCCATTCCCTTCTATTCTACTGCACCATCTTCTCTAGAATCGCTTGATCTCCCTGTTTGATATCTCAGCTGGCCATTGGTCCGGGGATGGTAAGCGATGGAAACTCTATGCACAACTCCATATTTCCTGAGTAAGGCTTCCATTGTGCGGTTGCAGAAGTGAGTGCCCTGGTCACTGATGATAGCCTTAGGTATGCCAAACCTGCAAAAAATGTTGGATCTAACAAATTTTGAAACAACTTTAGCATCGTTAGTCCTAGTGGGGATTGCTTCCACCCACTTTGAAACATAGTCAACAGCCAAAAGAATGTACAAAAAACCAAAAGAAGCAGGGAAATGACCCATAAAATCAATCCCCCACACATCAAAAACCTCACAAAAAAGCATGGGCTGCTGAGGCATCTCACTCCTACGAGTGATGGCAGGGCCTGTTGTTTGACATTCCTTACAATTCCTGTAGACCTCATAGGCATCTCTAAAAATTGTGGGCCAGTAGAACCCAGAATCAAGGACTTTTCTTGCCGTCCTCTGTGGTCCAAAGTGTCCTCCAACTTGAGAGGCATGTGAAAAGTGCAAGATGGACTCTGTCTCATAATCGGGTATACACCTCCGAATCACCTGATCACTGCAAAACTTCCAAAGGTAGGGATCATCCCACACATAGTACTTTGAATCACTCTTGAGCTTGTGGAACTTGGATCTACTTGTACCTGTATGAACAACACCAGCAACAAGAAAGTTAACTATGTCAGCAAACCAGGGGGTTACCCCATACAGATGCAGAAGTCGCTCATCAGGAAAATCATCTTGGATGGGAGAAGGATCCTCATCCCTTGCTATTCGGCTCAAGTGATCGGCTACCAAATTTTCAGCTCCACTCCTATCTTTTATCTCCACATTGAACTCTTGGAGCAAAAGCATCCACCGGATCGATCTTGGCTTAGCTTGGTTTCTTTAACAGTACTTGAGCTGCATGGCGATGAAAACAATAACCCTAGAACCTAGCAAATATGACCTAAATTTATCAAGTGCAAATACAACAGCTAGCAGTTCTTTCTCAGTGGTGGTGTAATTTGATTGTGCAGTATCTAATGTCCTAGAAGCATAATGAATTACATGGGCAACCTTGCCCACCCTTTGTGCCAGAACCGCTCCCACAGCATAATTAGAAGCATCACACATGAGTTCAAAAGGAGGGTCCAGTCGGGGGCTGGATGACAGGGGTAGAGGTCAAAGCTCTTTTCGGTAGTCAAATGCCTTCTTGCAATTTTCATCAAAATCGAACATGGCATCATTCTTGGCAGGTTTGACAAGGGCGAGCTATCTTCTTGAAGTCCTTAATAAAGCGCTGTAGAAACCTGCATGGCCAATGAAATCACATCAATTTTTGCAGGATCTACGGAAATACCCTCTTTAGAAATCACATGACCCAAAACAATCCCCTGTTCTACCATAAAGTGACATTTTTCATAGTTCAAAATCAGATCGGTCTCAATGCATCTTTCTAGAACCAAACTCAGACTATGCAAACATGCATCAAATGAGGAGCCATATACAGTGAAGTCATCCATAAACACCTCCATGCAATTTTCAATAAATTCAGAAAAATGCTAAGCATGCATCTTTGGCAGGTGCCAGGGAGCATTACAAAGGCCAAATGGCATCCTCCTATAGGCAAACGTATCAAGGGGCACGTGAAAGTGGTCTTTTCTCGATCCTCGGGGGCAATATGGATCTGGAAATACCGGAAAAGCCATCAAGAAAGCGTAATGAGATTTACCACCAGCCGTTCCAAAGATCGATCTATGAACGACAAAGGAAAATGATCCTTTCTCGGTGGCCTGGTTCAACTTCCTATAATCTATACTGACTACTTGACTATTCTCGGACTCTAGTGGGTACAAGCTCATTATTATCATTTCTAACTACTGTGAGACCGGACTTCTTGGGTACAACTTGCAGTGGACTTACCCAAGTACTATCAGAGATGGGGTATATAATACCTGCCTGTAGAAGTTTAGTCACCTCTTTCTTCACCACATCCAGAATCAATGGGTTTAGCCGCCTTTGGGCCTGCCTTACTGGTTTAGCCCCATCCTCCAATAGAATTCTGTGCATACATCTGGAGGGGCTAATTCCTGGGATGTCAGCCAGGGTCCACCCAATCACCTTCTTGTGCTTCTTCAGAACCTCCAATAGTTTTGCTTCCTGGTCAGAGTCAAGGCTGGAGGAAATAATGACTGGAAGTTTTTCATTTGTCCCCAAGTAGGCATACTTCAGGTTCCCAGGAAGTGGCTTGAGCTCTAGGGAGGGTGGCTGCTCAACGGATGGTACATTGGGAGTAGCCATGATGTCAAGGACTTCTGCTGAATAGACAGCTTCACTCTCACTATCACTATCACCCCAAAAGTTGAATCAAGAAACTCAGCACAAACAGCACACGGGTTAGTGTCAGTACAGTTAGTACATGAATATAAATCATCTAAACCAGAAATAAATGGAAAATTAGAAACAAGGCCCTCATGGTTATCCTCAATGATCTCAGAAAGCAACTCTAATTGGAAAACCGAGTGCTCCTCCAGTGGGTGTTTCATAGCATCAAAGATGTTGAACTTTGCCACAATATCACCAAACTCCATAGACATAGTCCCATCATTCACATCAATCTTAGTCTTGGCTGTCTTCATGAATGGTCTGCCCAAGATTATTGGTGATCTACTGGAATTTGTCTCTCCTGCCATGTCTAGGATGTAGTAGTCAGCAGGGAAAATTAGCTCATCAACTTGTACTAGAACATCTTCTACCATTCCCATAGGGTGGGCACTGGTCCTGTTGGCCAACTGGATGGTGAGACCTGTATAATGCAAGGGACCAAGATCAAGGTTATTGAAAATAGAAGTGGGCATGACATTTATGGAGGCTCCCAAATCCAACATGCAATTTTCAAATCTTCTATCCCCAATAGTGCATGGAATAGTAAATGTGCCCGGATCCTTGCACTTTTGTGGTAGTGCCTGAGTAGGGGCTAAAACAGCAACTCTTTCTGGTGCAGGCTTAGACTGGATAAGAGCTGAAACATTTCTTCCCAAATCAACTCTCTCATTATTCTTCAACTTCCTCTTGTTGGTGCATAGATCCTTCAGAAATTTGGCATACTTAGGCACCTGCTTGATCACATCTAGGAGGGGAATATTCACAGCTACCTTTCTGAACACATCTAAAATCTCCCTTTCCTTGTCTTCACCACCAATCTTCTTATTTTTCTGAACTCTGTGTGGGAAGGGGATCGGTGGTATGTACACTTTCTCAGCTTCATCCTCAACTGCAGGCTCAGGAGTTACCTCAACAGTTTCTTCATCTTTTCCAGAGGTGGCCTCAACAACTTTTCCAGATCTCAGAGAAATGGCACTCACATTAGGATTGGAGGCATTGGGATTCACCATTGGTTGTGCAGGAAGTTGATTTGATCTTTGAGCTTGCTGTATGTTATTTATGGATGTGGCAAGCTGGCCAACCTGTTTCTCTAAATTTTGAATGCTAGCATCCGTTCGCTACTGATATTGTGCCTGTGAGGCTTGGAACTGTGCCTGGAACTGTCCAATTTGCTACTGCAACTGGAGATTTTGTTCAGTCATTTTCTTGAATATGTCCTCTAGTGAAGGTCCGGAAGGTGCAGAAGTGGTCACTTGAGGAGGATTCTGTGGTGCTGCCATCGGTTGTTGTTGGGATGAGTTCCTATACCGAAGATTAGGATGATTCCTCCAGTTGGGATGGTACCTATTTGTGGAGAGGTCTGGAGTGATGTACCGGTTCTGACTGTTTCCTTGATTGTAAGGATGGACTGCATAAGCCTGAGACAGATCAATGACGAACTCTTCCTTTGGAATGGGGCATGCCTCATACGGATGCTCAGGAGAGTTGCACATGCTACACAACCTTGCAGGCTGAACCCTATCTATTG
Organism: Sophora flavescens; assembly: GCA_030762895.1. Lineage (NCBI taxonomy): Eukaryota > Viridiplantae > Streptophyta > Magnoliopsida > Fabales > Fabaceae > Sophora > Sophora flavescens. The sequence continues at coordinate 11,698 of JAUPTC010001861.1, read as the reverse complement.
CCAATTGCCTTACAAAAGAAGTGAGCTCATCCATTCTATTCTCAAGGGCCTGGTTGGAAGAGGAACTATGGACCTCATGCACACCTCTTGTCTCAACAGAATTTCTTCTGGTAGTAAACTGCTGGGAGTTCAGTGACATATTTTCAATTTGTTGCTTGGCAGCAGCTGGAGTCTTATCAACAAGTGCTCCCCCACTAGAAGCATCCAAAATATTCCTATCCATCGACAGTAACCCCTCATAAAAATACTGGATAAGAAGCTGTTCAGAAATCTGATGCTGGGGGCAACTGGATACCAAATGCTTGAATCTTTCCCAATATTCAGCCAACAACTCATTTCCTTGTCTGATGCCACATATTTCCTTCCTAATTGATGCAGCTCTGGAGGCAGGAAAATATTTCTCTAAGAAAACCTTCTTTAGATCGTTCCAGGTGGTAATAGAGTTTGGCTCAAGATATAGCAGCCAATCCTTTGCAGTGCCCTGGACTGAGAACGGGAAAGCTTTCAGCTTGATGCTATCATCAGTTACTCCCTCTGATCTCAAGGTTGTGGAGCAGACGACCTGGAATTCCTTCAAATTCTTGTGTGGATCCTCACCTGCAAGACCACTAAACTTTGGCAACAAGTGAATGAAACCAGATTTTAATTCAAAAGGAGTATCAGCACTAGGATATGAAATACACAATCCATTATAATTTACATCAGGGGCAGCAAGTTGTCTTAATGTCCTTTGGTCACCCATATTGTCAAAAACAGTTTTAGAATTAGAATCACCACTAGTGCTAGCCCGAAATGCTCTACGGCGTGTGTGCAGTGTTCTTTCAATTTCAGGATCAAAATCACACAATTCAGGGCAATTAGACCTACTAGACAGACCAATTCAAAACAAAAACGAAAATAAAATAAAAATAAAAGAAGAAGAAAAAAAAATGTGAAAATAACAAATAAGGGTCCCCGGCAACGGCGCCAATTTTTGGTTGCGCTGTCGCGCATGCGCCAAAAAGAACGAGCGATTTTTAAAACTGTAGTTTAGGGCGACAACTCGGATGTCGTCTCACAAGGACTCTTGAAGTGTTATTTGTCACAAAAATCAGATTTTTTTTGGGGGGGGGGGGGGGGGGGGTTGGATTGGGATGCAAATAAGGAACAAAGCAAAACAAAGCAATGAAAACAGAGCAGTTGAAAAGATTATCAAATAACTAAAGACGATTAATCTATTGTTCTCGATTTCCCAACTATCATCGGTTCATGGAATTCCAAGCCCTAAGCAGATTCTAATCCCTCCCGGTTGTAGCAACAATTTACAAGTGAAACCACTACTACAGATATATGTCCCTATTCCCGAATTAAGCAAACGGGGTTAATCCCTTCGTGAACTAAACGAACACGAAACGAACACACGCGAATTAAGCAAACGCGATTAATTATAGGAACATAATATCACCGAAAATAAATCAACACAACACAATATACTCCTGAATTAAGCAAACAGAAATATATAGCATGGCATTGAAAAGGGAAAAGCATACAAAACAGGAAATACAAGAACCTCAAGTGTAGTGGAAATCGATTACAATAGATTAATCCTAGAAAATTAGTTCTCCATGGAAAAATGAAAACACACAAAAATGTAAAACAATGGAGAAAAAAGTCCCCCCTAATCTGCCCAGACAGCTATTTATAACATTCATGAATTTTTCCCTTTCGCGAGGCGAACACTGTCTCGCGAGGCGAATATTGTGAACAGTCAGCAACCTTTGGCATTCGCGCGAGGCGAGAAATGGCTCGCGAGGCGAGGAATGGAAGGGTCTTCTTATTACGCCGTGATGAGAATCAGGGCCTAACCGTGATGCTTTCTGACTTCCAGGCTCGGGAGGCGAGTGTTGCTCGCGGGCGAGACTCTTGAAATTCCAAACTGCCACAGTAGTGACCTTCAACACGGGTAAGCCGTGATGGTCTCTTACTTTCGGGGTTGGATGACTCGTGGGCGAGGTACTGCTTGCTCGCGAGGCGAACCAGAGAGAATGACATTTTTTTGTTCAGCTGGCTTTCGAGGTTCGCGAGGCGAGAAGACTCTCGCGAGGAGAACTCCTCCAGACTTGTAATTTCCCTGATTCTTTATTCTCTTGACTTCTAACTTAACCTGAAAACAACAAAATAGCCATAAGTGCTTTATTTGACTCAAATCTGGCTAAATTAACCTAAAACTACTTTATAGACTCAAAACCTTGCTTGAGGACAATCTAATCTAAATTAGGTGAAAATAGGATATAATTTGCACAAAACCCTGGTCATACTAGCCATAAAACTAGATGAGCCAGAGGCTTATCACCCACCTTCGGTGTTTTGGTGACCCCGGCTTTCCGGAGCCATGCTCTGGGTCGGTCGATAAAGTTGTAGGGAAAAAGAGGTGCAACACGAGGACTTCCTAGGAGGTCACCCATCCTAGTACTACTCTCGCCCAAGCACGATTAACTGCAGAGTTCTGATGGGATCCGGTGCATTAGTGCTGGTATGATCGCACCTCTTAGTCAACGTGCGATCGAATCCCTTATACGCTTACTTATCGCGACGTGCCGAGCTTCCGTTACCCCTCGGGTTCCGGTCAGGCTCCGCTTCCGGATGGGGCTTTTGAGACATCAGGGACATGCCGGTAATTACAAGATTTGTTTTCATGTGCTCGGAATGACCTGAATTTTGGCAGGGTGGTAGGAAAAAATCCAAGGAACGAGGCCCATTGGCCCGTTGGACCCATGGGCACCATCCGATTCTGGCCAAACCGTGCCGTCTCGACCACTTTTCCTATTTTTGAAGTATTTTCTCCGCATCAAAATTACTAGGACCGGTGCGGCTTTCTGACAGTTGTCATCCCAAATTTTTTAAAATTCATTTGACACTGTTTCCAACTTTTCCGGCATCTTCCGGTGGGTCTTTATGCTGGGGTTTGCCGTTTCCGCAGTCCGGAGGGCCCCGCACCGCCGATCGGTGGGGGCACTCGTTTGAGGCTATTTTCGGTCTCCCGCCTTTGGTGTTTTGGCGACCCCGGCTTTCCGGAGCCATGCTCTGGGTCGGCCGATAAAGTTGTTGGGAAAAAGAGGTGCAACACGAGGACTTCCCAGGAGGTCACCCATCCTAGTACTACTCTCGCCCAAGCACGCTTAAATGCGGTGTTCTGATGGGATCCGGTGCATTAGTGCTGGTATGATCGCACCTGTTAGTCCACGCGTGATCAAATCCTTTATACGCTTACTTACCGCGACGTGCCGAGCTTCTGTTACCCCTCGGGTTCCGGTCCTACTCCGCTACCGGATGGGGCTTCCGAGACATCAGGGACATGCCGGTAATTACCAGATTTGTTTTCACGTTCTCTGAATGACCTGAATTTTGGCAGGGTGGTAGGAAAAAATCCAAGGAACAAGGCCCGTTGGACCCATGGGCACCACCCGATTCTGGCCAAACGGCGCCGTCTCGGCCACTTTTCCTATTTTCGAAGTATTTTCTCCGCATCATAATTACCAGGACTGGTGCGGCTTTCTGACCGTCGAGGTCCCATTTTTTTAAAAATTCATTTGACACTGTTTCCACCTTTTTCGGCATCTTCCGGTGGGTCTTTATGCTGGGGTTTGGCATTTCCGCGGTCCGAGGGCCCCGCACCGCCTACCAGCGGGTCATTCGTTTGAGGCCGTTTACGGTCTCCCGCCTTTGGTGTTTTGGCGACCTCGGCTTTCTGGAGCCATGCTCTGGGTCGGCCGATAAAGTGGTTGGGAAAAGGAGGTGGAACACGAGGACTTTCCAGGAGGTCACCCATCCTAGCACTACTCTCGCCCAAGCACGCTTAACTGCGGAGTTCTGATGGGATCCGATGCATTAGTGCTTGTATGATCGCACCTATTAGTCTACGAGCGATCAAATCCTTTATACGCTTACTTACCGCGACGTGCCGAGCTTCCGTTACCCCTCGGGTTCCGGTCCGAGACATCAGGGACATGCCCGTAATTACCAGATTTGTTTTCACGTGCTCCGAATGACCTGAATTTTGGCAGGGAAGTAGGAAAAAATCCAAGGAACGAGGCCCATGGGTCCGTTGGACCCATGGGCACTACCCGATTTTGGCCAAACGGCGTCGTCTCAGTCACTTTTCCTATTTTCGAAGAATTTTCTCCGCATCATAATTACCAGGACGGGTGCGGCTTTCTGACAGTCGTGGTCCCATATTTTTTAAAATTCATTTGACACTGTTTCCAACTTTTTCGGCATCTTCCAGTGGGTCTTCATGCTGGGGTTTGGCGTTTCCGCGGTCCGGAGGGCCCCGCACCGCCGACCGGCGGGGGCACTCGTTTGAGGCCGTTTACGGTCTCCCGCCTTCGGTGTTTTGGCGACCCCGGCTTTCCGGAGCCATGCCCTGGGTCGGTCGATAAAGTTGTTGGGAAAAAGAGGTGCAACACGAGGACTTCCTAGGGTTCACCCATCCTAGTACTGCTCTCACCCAGGCACGCTTAACTGCGGAGTTCTGATGGGATCCAGTGCATTAGTGCTGGTATGATCGCACCTGTTAGTCTATGCGCGATCAAATCCTTTATACGCTGATTTACCGCGACGTGCCGAGCTTCCGTTACCCCTCGGGTTTCGGTCAGGCTCCGCTTCCGGATGGGGCTTCCGAGACATCAGGGACATGCCGGTAATTACCAGATTTGTTTTCACGTGCTCCGAATGGGCACCACCCGATTCTGGCCAAACGGCACCGTCTCGGCCACTTTTCCTATTTTCGAAGTATTTTCTCCGCATCATAATTACCAGGACGGGTGCGGCTTTCTGACAGTCGTGGTCCCATATTTTTTAAAATTCATTTGACACTGTTTCCAACTTTTTCGGCATCTTCCGGTGGGTCTTTATGCTGGGGTTTGGCGTTTCCGCGGTTCGGAGGGCCCCGCACCGCCGACCGGCGGGGGCACTCGTTTGAGGCCGTTTACGGTCTCCCGCCTTCGGTGTTTTGGCGACCCCGGCTTTCCGGAGCCATGCTCTGGGTCGGCCGATAAAGTTGTTGGGAAAAAGAGGTGCAACACGAGGACTTCCCAGGAGGTCACCTGATAAGCCTCTGGCTTATCTAGTTTTATAACTAGATGGACTGTGGTTTTTGTGTAAATTATTCGAGTTCACTCTCGTTATCGCCCAAATTTGCCTTGTTTTGTTCCTAAGTTGAACTTTGACTCGTTCTAGGCATTTTTAGTGGTTTTTAGTCTATTTTGAATAGAATTACACTTTTTGTGTCTTTTTTGTTGTTTCAGGTTAGAAGTGAAGCTCCACGAGTCAAGGAAGCACTTCAAGTCAAGGAAACAGTGGAAATTTCCATTCTGGAGGTACTCGCCCCACGTGTATATGCTCGCCTCGCGAGCCTGAAGATCAGCAAAACAGCAACAATCATCAATTCTGACTCGCCACGCGAGAGCCTGAAAACCCTGGAAGACAGAGACCATCACGGCGTAGCCGTGATGAAGGTCACGGCTGTGACAGATTAAGGTTTGAAGACTCGCCTCGCGAACACACTCTCGCCTCGCGAGAATCCAAATTGAAAGCGCGCCAAAACTAATGTTCGCCTCGTGAAAGATTGTTCGCCCCGCGAGCGGGCGAGAACCAGAATCCCTATTTATAGGCTGTTTCAGATCAGAATGAGAAGGGGGATCCGAATCCTAGTTTTAGCCACTGTTTTAGATCATTTTTGTTACGAGTTCTTGTTACTGCGGGCTGCGTCTCCCTTTTTCTTTTTCTTTTTTGATATGGTGATTATGTCGGATTGTTTGTGTGTTGTCACGGGCATGAGGAACTAATCCCCTCGTCTAGGGAATCAATGAAGCCACCCATGGCGGTATAGTGTTCATGTGATGTATGTTTTTCTCCCTTTTTCTCAATTGATGTTTTCCAATTCTGATTTGATTGTGTTGATCATATGCATGCGTGATTGATTAGTTAAACGTGTTGAGGCTGATCGGCGATTAGCGTTTTAGAACTTGAATTGGGAACATCGATCGAATATTGCACGAGTGAGTAGGAGATCGGTGCAACCTTATAGGGAACAAGAATTAACAGAGTTTGATGATTAGGATTATGAGACCTAGTAAGTAATTAATCCAATCTTGAATACATCCTAATGAGCACGACAATGGATTTAGGAGAATTTGGGGGTCCGGTTGACATTGTAATTGAATTTAGGGAGGAATACATCATCACTTGGGTACTATGCATGATTGGGTAGGTGGATTTGAGACCCTAGATATCTTAATTTCAGATTTTAATACCTTAGCTTTATTTGATTTTTTAATTGAATTGCGATATTAATCTCTCTCTCTCAACCACTTTCCTCTCTTGACCAAACGTATCTGATTTCCAGCGAATTGGTAGAATTGGTAGCCCAATCCCTGAGTTCGACCTCGGTAAATTCTTACCGTGTTTATTTTATTACTTGCGACGACCCGGTACACTTGCCGGTGACTCAACAAGTTTTTGGCGCCGTTGCCGGGGATTGGCACAACCAATTTTCCTAATTTTTAGGGAATTTGATTGATTGGTTAAGTTGATTTTATTTTTATTTTTCTGTTATTTATTTATTATTTCTCTCTACTTCTTTGATTCCACTTGGTCTTGCCGTGTTTTTGTATGCGAGGTACCCTTTCACAAGAGGACCTGCTATTTGATTCGGAGATCACCAAGACCGAGAAGCGCTTAAGGAAGGAAGTCAGAGAAAGAAAAAGGCTTGAAGCGAGTGATCTTGAGAGAATGGCCGAAGAAAATCCTCCTCCTCCTCCTCCTCGTTACAAGCCTCTCTTCGAGTACAGTCTACCCAACTTGGGTGATTGTGATTTTTCCATCGTGAGAGGCAACCTCAATACAGACTCCTTCAGAGTGGAAGGATGTGTCACAGCCTATATCCGTGAGAATCAGTTTGATGGGAGTGGCAGACAAGACCCTCACAGGCACATCACCCACTTCCTTGAAGCTTGTGACTTGCAAAAGACAAGAGGTGTTTCTCAGGATGAGTTTCGCTTGCGGCTATTCCCTCTCTCTCTTAGGGATGTCGCTCGCGATTGGTTTGACAGCTTGGATAGGAACAGTGCTCGAACTTGGGAGCAAATGGCACAAAGTTCCTAACTAAGTATTTTCCCCCTCGCGAAAGTGGCACAAGCAAGAGTAGCCGTTACATCTTTCGAGACAGACGGAGGATGAAACTTTTAATGAAGCACTGGGAGAGATACAATGTACTCTTGAGAAGATGTCCTACTGACTTTCTTTGACCCGGTCTCCAAAGTTCAACATTTCTTTAACGGGTTAAGGGGACGCTATCAGATGAATTGTGATGCCGCAGCTGGCGGTTCTTTCTCCTATTTATCGGCTGAGGATGGATGGGCATTATTGGAGAAGATGTCATATAATGATTACAACCGTGGAAGGGAAACCTCAAGTGGAATCAGTTCTGCGACAGTGGAAGCCATTCTTGAGCAAAACAGATTGTTGAAGATGCAGAATGAGGCTTTGTCTGGGAACAAGAAGGTTAATGCGATACACGAGGGAATGCCTCCGGGATGTGCAAATTGTAATGGAGATCATGGCACTCGGAGCTGTCCGTTCAACTTCTCTCAGGAGCATGTGGACTCATGCCACAATTTCTATGACAGTGTGTCCCAGAACAACTATCAGAGGAACAGGCAGAATGACTACAGTCAGAATCAAAATAGGGGGTATATGAGGAGAGACCATCCGGGTTTCGCTTGGAGTAATACTAGTGGTGGTCTAACCGGGCAACAACAACCTCAACAGGGTCTGAGGCCAAACATTGGAATCCATCCGCACAATACTCAGCAGGCTCTTCCAGGAAATAATCGGTTGCAAATAACAGACAGTGGAAGGCAGCCTTGGGAGTTGGCTATAGAGAAGGTGAATGCAGCAGTTGAGAAGTTGTCAATCGATACAAGCACAGTTTTAGAGAAGGTGAATGCGACAGTTGACAAGTTGGCAATGCATACAGGGGCGGCAATTCACAATCTAGAGACGCAAGAGTTGCTCATTCGCAAGAGCAACTAAATGAGCGTCTCCCAGGCACTTTCCCAGGTGATCTGAGAACAACCCTAAGAACCATTGCAATGCCATAACAACTAGAAGCGGTAGGGTGTTGGGATCTAACAGGAGTGCAACTAGTTTAGAAGAAAACAAGGCCGGAACAACCACGTGTTGAGGAAGAGCAACTTGAGAAAGAGGAGTTGGCAAGTGACAAGGCACCGGAGCAAGGGGGAAGGGTGAAGCTTGTGGATGAAGAGTTCCGAAAGAAGAAGTGGGTTGAACCCCAAGACCTCCCGCCCTACATGAAGGTACTGTATCCTGAAAGATTGAAGAAGCCTCGACATGATAAGCAGTTTAACAAATTCCTTTATGTCTTCCGCAAACTTGATTGACATTCCATTTGCGGAAGCCTTGGAACAAATGCCATCATATGCCCGGTTTACGAAGGAGCTTCTCTCAAGAAGCGAAGAATAGTGGATGAGGAAACGGTTGCTTTGGCCGAGGGAGTGTAGTGCCATTCTTGGAGGAAAACTTCCTCCAAAGTTGAAGGACCCGGTTCTTTCTCTATACCATGCACCATTGGGGGGATGAATCTAGGGAAGGCATTGTGTGATTTAGGGGCAAGCATCAACTTGATGCCCCTCTCTATGATGAAGAGGTTGGGGATCAAAGAAGTCAAGGACACACGGATGTCACTCCAACTCGCCGACCGTTCTGTAAAATATCCTTATGGAGTGGTCGAAGACTTGTTAGTGAAGGTGGACAAGCTCATATTTCCGGTGGACTTTGTAGTGCTTGATATGGATGAAGACGCCGAAATACCTCTCATATTGGGTAGGCCTTTCTTGGCCACTGGGGGTGCCTTGATACATGTGCGACAAGGGAAACTCACTCTAAGGGTGCAAGATGATGAGGTAGTCTTCAATGTATTTGAAGTAATGAAGCACCCTGTTGAGAGGTCAGATGTGTATCGAGTGGATGTGGTGGAATCAACTGTAAAGGCAAAGGCAACTCGAGAAGCCCATGGTTCTTCACTTGCAAAAGTGTTGGTAAAATCCCATAATGATGATAGTGAGGAAAAAGACCCTTTGGGGGATGAGGTCTATCTTGAGTGGTTAAGAGACATGGAAGCCTTACCGAGTTCCCCAAGGGATGAATGTGCAAGGGAAGAGCGCAACAACAAGGGCATGGAAAAAGAGGATAAAGCACGAAGTTGAAAGGTGGCCAACCGTGGTGGTCAATGAAAAGAACCAGTTGATCCCAAAAGGGACCATCACGGAGTGGAGAGTATGTCTTGCGATTATAGAGGGCTTTTGGATTTAAATGAGTTGTCCGGGATCCATAAGCAAGCAAACCACAAAAGCGGACTAAGGAAAGGCAGGACAAACACATCTTGCCTAGGGAGCTTGAGCCGAGGCAAGTGGTACTTCTTGACAATTCAAGGTTTAAACTCTTTCCGGAAAGCTAAGATCGAGATGGTCGGGACCATTCAAGGTCCTCCAAGTTTGTCCTCACTGAGCAGTAGAGTTAGAAGGGGCCTCTGGGAACCTCAAGGTGAATGGGCAAATGATAAGGCATTACCATGGGGAATCGGTCCCAATTTGCAAGCGATTTCTTCCTCGGATTAACCATAGGGGCGACTTGGGTGGGGCTCGGGACGTTAAACAAGCGCTACTTGGGAGGCAACCCAAGCTAGGTATCCTTTATTCTTAGTTTCTATCATTTTCATTTATATATATATTAAAAAAAAAGCTTGATTCGCCACGCGAATCCACAGTGGCCGCGCGAGACAGAAGCCCTGAATCTCAAAGGCTTGCTTACGTTTCTGTCTCGCGTCGCGAGCTGATTCGCCTCGCTATTCTGGGCACATCATCTGCTGGAATTCCAGATTCGCCACGCGAGATACTACTCGTCTCGCTATTCTGGAAAGTGTGAAAACAATTTTCCAGATTCGCCTCGCGAGTGATCTCTCGCCTCGCGAATCTGCAATTAAGTTTTTAATTTGCAGGAGTTCTTCCAGGATGCTATGCAACAGAAGGGAGCCCATGAGACCGATTGGATGAGAAGGCAGCCATGAAACTTCGATCGGGGAGCACCTTCTCCTTTCCTCACTTTTGTTTTTATTTTTGTTTTTGTTTTTGTTTGTCGCTCTTGAATAATTTGAGAAGATCAAGAGTATGTGTATGAATAGTGTGTGACAAGCTTTTGATTTTAATTAAATTGAGCATAGATTGATTGCATGAATTATTTTGACCATTGATGATTTCCCCACTAGGTTGGAAAATAGAAAATTGATCCCATGTGAAAATTTGAAAATTGAACTTGAGAATTTTATTGTGATTACTTGATTTATGATAAGTTTGGGGTGAGGATGCACACACTAGAATTGTATCTCGTCAAACAATTTGCAAAAATGTCCAGTGAGGATTTGAGCCTCCAACTTTGTTTTTGATTGTGTGAATCACTTTCATGTTCACTTCCGAATTTGCTTGAATCTCTTCATGGTTTGCATGTTTATGTGTTGTATCAAATGATTTAGGCAATTTTCTTTGAATAGCTACTTGGCCTGAAAAGAACCATCCCTAATGCATGTTCCTAGTTAGCCACATTGAGCCTAATTAGCCTATTGTTTCTTGATGACCTTATTTTATAAGCCAAAATCTGGAAAAACCATGTTAGCAATCTTAGGATTAGGAGAGCATGGAGACTCTAGAAGAGAAGACTGGAGAAACTAAGTTTGGGGTGGCTACAAGGTGGTGTCATATTGGGGTGAGAAAAGAAAAATAAAGGTTAGGAAACCCCAAGAAAAAAAAGAAGAAAAGAAAAAAAAAAAAAACTGCAAAGAAAAGGGGCAAAAAAAAAAATAGCAAGGAAAAGACTGTTAGTCACCCGAGGCAAAAAAAAAATGGAAAGGAATTTGAGTTGAATATGTGTCAAATGCTCGCTCTCTTAGTTCCTAGGGACTTAAACCTAGTATCCTTGAATATCCTACCTCGGCCAGGCTCCATTACAACCTTTTATAAGACCTTCGATGTTGCATGCATGTTTGGAACCATTTTTTGAGATGAAAATCAAATTCATGGGAGCTCTTGATATGTGAAATTGAGTGAAAAGTTGATGCCTAGAGCGAATTTGGCGAATGAGTGAAAATTTTACATACCCTTGTGAGGAAGGCAATTGTTTGGAATGGTGATCTTCCTTTTGTGTGTGACTCGATCCTCAACTTAGATTAATGATTGCATGAATGATGAAGTTCTCAATTGTTTAAAGTGAATGAATGTGGGGATTACATTGATGCAAGGGGGAAATCATTGGAGAAAACTGTTTGTTAAAGAGGTGCAGAAATCATGCAAAATCGATTGATTCCTTTAGAGCCAAGTCTTGGAGTCCTTTTTGAGTTTTAGCTTGCTTGGGGACAAGCAAGGTTTATGTTTGGGTATTTTGATTGCCTCTTGACTTATCTAGTTTTTATAACTAGATGGATGTGGTTTTAGCAAATTATTCGTAGTCGACTGCTTCAATGTATTTTGTTTTGTTCCTGTTGGAATTCTGACTGCTTCCAGGCAATTAGCTTAGTCTATTATGAGTAGAATTACGCTTTTTTACCTTTTTTGTTGTTTTAGGTTAAAGAAGCCCACGAGTCAAGGAA
>JAUPTC010001860.1:0-19599 GCA_030762895.1 Sophora flavescens | reverse complement strand
TAGTGTTTATTTTGTTTAGTTTTTCCTTTGGAACGGATAAGGTGGTATTGTGTGTTGTTTTGCAGATATTCATGATTAAATGCACAAGAATTAGCAAGTATGAAGCTTGGATGACTTAGAGCTATGAAAGATAAGAAATTGAGACAAGCAGAGTATCACGGCCTAGCGTGATGGCCCTCACGGCCGTGAGGAGGAGCGGCTGAAGAAAGAATTGAGCCGGAAGTCGGAAGTCTGTCACGGCCTGCCGTGATGGCTATCACGGCCGTGACGTGTCAGCCGCGTGCCGATCTCCAAAAGTCGAGACGATCACGGCCTAGCCGTGATGTATATTACTACCGTGATGAATCGGTTGGAAAAGTCGAGACGATCACGGCTAGCCGTGATGTCTATCACTACCGTGACTTGTTTGTTGGAAAAGTCAGAAAGGATCACGGCATAGCCGTGATGAGTATCACTTACGTGATGAATCAGAAAGTGAAGCGGTGCCAAGTCAGAAACCATCACGGCCTGGCCGTGATGGCTGTCACGGCCGTGACCGGCCACGAGTACTAGAAAAACTGAGCAGAACAGAAGAATGATCATTCAGAAAACCCTAAGGAGAAATTCTCTGCTGCTGAGGCTGTGTGCATTATTCCATGGAGCTCTCCCCTTTCTTCATCTCTGTAATTATTACTTTTGTTTTACTTTCAATTATGTGTAGCTAAACTCCCCTTTTGTTGGGGTTAGACTATTGTTATCTGAACTTGGTTGTAATATGACTTGAGATTAATACAGTTTCCTTCTTCTTTATGAGTATATAATTCTATGCTTAATGCTTTCCTAGGCTTGATCATCTTAGGAATGATTAGTTGCTTTAATAGACAATTGAAAGGTTGATGTTAAAGTATGCTCATGAATTATATGCCAAGTAGTCCAAGAATCTAGACATAGGTGTTGGCTACTTGCAATCTTATGAATCTTGTCTTAATGCAATTTCTCTTATTAATCCACCTAAGACATTAGGGTTTAATTTGGGATTTTAGGCTCAATGCACCTAAGACATTAGGCTTGAGTATATTAGAAAAGATTCGATTGTCATAAGGGGAGTAGGAACTGTGTTAGTTATCATTTCATAACAACCAAGGGAGGATTAGCTTAGTTTAACCTCAGCAATTCTATCTCATTGTTATTCATCTCTCTGTTTTCACGTTAACTGCTTGAAAAAATCCAAAAAGAACAAAAATATTTTCTTCTTGTTTGTTTGCTAGATGTTAAAACAACCTTCAATCCAAAATCCGATCGCCTAGATAGTAGTCAATTTTGCGAAGTGGTAATTGTCCACGATCCCTGAGAACGATATCCGGTCTCACCGTTTTTATTACTTGCACGAACCGGTACACTTGCCGAGTCCGTGTCAAGTTTTTTGGCGCCGTTCTGGGATCGGTGTGCCAATATCACGAGTACCAAAGGGGACTCCTAATTTAGGCATTTTAATTTTTTTACTGTTTTCCCTCTGTGTTTTCGTTCTTAATTTCTATATCTCTGCTGTGAATTTCTGCAAGTGCTGTTTTTTCTGTTTGTTCCGTGCTACTCCGTTTGTTCGGTGTATGCGAGGTACAATCGACCCGTGTGAACTCCAATTCGAACTCGAGATCGAGAGACTTTGCAGAAGGAATAGAAAGAAATCCAAGGCAAGACAGAACAGAAAGAAAGAGCATCTTCTAGTAGACAAGAGCAGCAAGTTGAGTTACCCAGTGTGCAAGAACCACAAACCGAAATAGCAAATGTCACCATGGCGTAAGGGAATGCACCAAGGAGAACAATGGGGGACTACACTTCCCCTAGAGTTGATAGATGTGGAACTCCGATTGGAGACCTGCAGTGGCCTGCAATAATTTCAAATCAAGGCCTCACTTCTCCACCTTGTGCAAAAAACCAATTTGGAGGGTTGGAGAGTGAAGATCCTCATGCTCATATTGGTACCTTCATTGAGCCGTGTGACACCATCAAATTAAATGGAGCGTCCGACGAGGCCATTCGGTTAAGGCTTTTCCCTTTCTCTTTGAGGGATAGAGCCAAGGCATGGCTTCAATCTCATCCTCATGGAAGCATCATCACCTGGAACGACTTGGTCAAGAAATTTTTGTCTCGCTTCTTCCCGCCGTCAAGGATGATTAAACCGAGATCGAGATCAATGCCTTTGCACAGAGGGATGGTGAGTCACTATATGAAGCCTGGGAGAGGTTCAAGTCTTTACTCACAGCTTGCCCAAATCATGAACTAGAGACATGGCAGCAGGTCGCAACTTTTGTTAATGGGCTCAACAGGAATTCAAGAAGCATGATTGAAGCGGCTGCAGGAGGTACATTGAGTCAGAAGACACCGAAGAAGCAAAGGACTTGATTGAGAACATGGCTAACAATGACTATCAAATGCCTAGTTCTCGGTCAATGGTCGATAGAGGTGTTCTAGAGCTGGATGAAATTGGTGCCCTCAAGGCACAAATGGTTATTCTTACCAAACAACCGGGGTCGCTTCAACTGCAGAACTCTCAAGTACAAGCTGTTCAAGTCCAAGGTGCCTCAGTGTGTGATTTCTGTGGAGGCAACCATGCAAATGGGAACTGTGAGATCAATGTGGTTGGAAGCTCGGGACAAGAAGAGGTAAACTATATGGGCAACCAAGGGCCGAGAAATGATCCCTACTCCAACACCTACAATCCGGTGGCGCAATCATCCCAACTTTAGTTGGAGACAAGGACAAAGTTCAAATACTCAAGCAAAGCCTCCTCAAGAGAGTTCGAGCAAATTGGAGAACCTTCTAGGCCAGTTCATGCAAGTTACTCAAGAGAGTATAAAGAATCAGAATGCTTCAATCAAGAACTTGGAGCATCAAATGGGCCAACTAGCAAGGCAGATGGCGGAGAGAGACCTCCAGGACAATTGCACTGGGGATACCGAGAAGAACCCAAGGGAAGATTGTAAAGCCATTGTTACAAGAAGTGGGAGAATGCTAAGTCCACAAGAAAAAGAGAAGGAAGAGAAGACAAGTGATGCTTTGGAATTGACAAGGGGCAATCAAAGAGGTAAACAATGAAGAACCCGAACTTCCCAAGGTACTACCTCTAATCCTATTGATGTAGAAGTGAAGAACCACAGAGGGAGAAACTGGTTGATGAAGAATTTGCGAAGAAGAAGACTAGAAGACAGATTCTGGAAGAGGTGATAATCCCAAGGAGCTGCCCCATATTTCGGAAATTCCATACCCCCAACGGTTGAAGAAAGAAGCAAAAGATCAGCAGTTTTCTAAGTTCCTGGATGTATTCAAAAAGCTACAAATAAACATCCCGTTTGCTGAAGCTCTACAGCAGATGCCTTCCTACGCAAAATTCATGAAGGAAATCCTTACAAACAAAAGAAGGTGGAAGGAGGAGACAGTTATGCTTACTGAAGAGTGCAGCGCTATACTTCAAAGGAAGCTGCCAGTAAAAATGAAGGACCCGGGCAGTTTCACTATCCCATGCACGATTGGTCATCTGAACATAGGGAGAGCATTGTGCGATTTAGGGGCAAGTATTAATTTGATGCCGCTCTCCATTTTCAAGAAGCTGGGCATTGGTGAGGTAAAACCAACAGGAATTTCTCTTCAACTGGCAGACCGCTCAATTACATATCCCTATGGTGTTGTGGAGGATTTGCTGGTGAAGGTAGATAAGTTCATTTTTCCAGCAGACTTTGTGGTGTTAGATATGGCTGAAGATGGTGATACTCCTCTGATTCTTGGGAGACCATTCCTAGCAACAGGTAGAGCCTTGATCGATGTCAATCAAGGGGAATTGGTGCTTCGGGTACAAGACGAAAAGGTCACTTTTAATGTGTTTGAAGCGATGAAACACCCAAGTGACAAGGACACATGCATGATAGTGGACCTCATTGATCCATTATCTGACAAGAGTTTGCACCAGAAGTTTGAAGATTCGTTAGAAGCCGCTCTGATGGTAGAGGATGTAGAGGAAGAGGTATGTGCAGAAGAAGTTGATCTAATGATTAAATCTCTGGAAGCTTGTCTGGTTGTGAGTACTGATGAAGACAAAGTGGTGGAAGATGTGAGAATTGAAGATAAGGGTGACCCACCGGTGCTAGAGTTGAAGGAATTGCCATCCCATCTCCGTTATGCCTTCCTGGGGATGAACTCTTCATTCCCAGTTATCATCAGTAGTGGGTTAAATTCATTGGAAGAAGAGAAGCTGTTGAGGGTGCTTAGGGAGCACAAATCTGCGATTGGATGGTCTATGTCCGATTTGAAAGGGATAAGCCCCTCCTTCTGCATGCACAAAATCCGTGTGGAGGAAAAATTCAAGCCGGTTAGACAACCGCAAAGAAGACTCAACCCGAATATGAAGGAAGTTGTGAGGAAGGAGATTGTGAAGTTGTTGGATGCGGGCATTATCTATCCCATCTCCGATAGTCCATGGGTGAGTCCGGTCCAAGTTGTGCCGAAGAAAGGGGGGATGACAGTGGTGGCGAATGAAAAGAATGAACTTATTCCCTCCAGGACCGTGTCTGGATGGAGGGTATGCATTGACTACAGAAGACTGAATGAGGCCACTAGAAAAGACCACTTTCCATTACCCTTCATTGATCAGATGCTAGAGAGGTTGGCGGGTCATGCTTTCTACTGTTTCCTTGATGGATACTCCGGGTATAACCAGATTGTGGTTGACCCGGAGGACCAAGAGAAGACCGCTTTCACCTGCCCTTATGGAGTCTATGCATACAGGAGAATGCCTTTCGGGTTGTGCAATGCACCCGCCACTTTTCAAAGGTGCATGCTCTCCATATTTTCTGATATGAATGAGAAGTTTATTGAGGTATTTATGGACGATTTTTCTGTATTTGGTGATTCATTTGATAACTGTTTGAATAATCTTGCCTGTGTCCTAAAAAGGTGCCAAGAAACTAACCTCGTTTTAAATTGGGAAAAATGCCATTTCATGGTTAGGGAGGGTATAGTTCTTGGGCACAAAATTTCATCGAGGGGGATGGAGGTTGATAGAGCCAAAATTGAAGTGATTGAAAAACTTCCTCCTCCCTTAAATGTGAAAGGTGTTAGAAGCTTCCTAGGGCATGCGGGTTTTTATAGAAGGTTCATAAAAGATTTTTCAAAAATAGTGAAACCCTTATGCAAGCTTTTGGTAGCTGATACTCCTTTTATATTTGATGATGATTGCATGCATGCCTTCAAAATTTTGAAAGAAAAACTCACCACCGCACTAGTCATTGCTCCTCCCGTTTGGAGTTTACCTTTTGAGCTAATGTGTGATGCAAGTGACTATGCGGTGGGAGCCATTTTGGGCCAAAGAAAAAACAAAGTGCTGCATGTCATTTACTATGCCAGTCGTGTGCTTAATGATGCCCAATTGAATTACACTACGACTGAAAAAGAGTTGCTTGCTGTGGTATTTGCTTTTGATAAATTTAGATCCTACTTGATTGGTTGTAAAACTACAGTCTACACTGATCATTCTGCTTTGAGATATCTGATGACTAAACAGGATGCTAAGCCAAGGCTTATTAGGTGGATATCTTGCTACTCCAAGAGTTTGATTTGGAAATAAAGGACAAGAAAGGAGTGGAGAATGTGGTAGCAGACCATTTGTCCAGGCTCCCACAAGCAGATGTCCAAGCAGAAGCAAAGTTGCCAATTCAAGAGGAATTTCCAGATGAACGGTTGTTTGTGGTGCAAGTGGCACCTTGGTTCGCGGATATTGCAAATTACAAGGCGGCCAATAAGATTCCTAAGGACTTCAATGCGCAACAGAGGAAGAGGCTCATTCATGATGCCAAGTTCTACATTTGGGATGAGCCGTATC
Organism: Sophora flavescens; assembly: GCA_030762895.1. Taxonomy (NCBI): domain Eukaryota; kingdom Viridiplantae; phylum Streptophyta; class Magnoliopsida; order Fabales; family Fabaceae; genus Sophora; species Sophora flavescens. The sequence continues at coordinate 13,748 of JAUPTC010001860.1, read as the reverse complement.
TTTTCAAAAGAGGTTCAGATGGAATTCTGAGGAGGTGCATACCTGAAGAAGAAATTAATGGGGTGTTGACCCACCGCCACAACTCACCCTATGGAGGACATTTTGGTGGTGAGAGGACCGCCATGAAGATTCTACAAAGCGGGCTGTTTTGGCCCACTATTTTCAAGGACTCCAGAGCTTGGGTGATGAATTGTGATAAATGCCGAGGACCGGCAAGATTTTCCAAGAGGAATGAGATGCCCTTGAAGGGTATATTGGAGGTAGAGCTCTTTGACGTATGGGGGATTGACTTCATGGGTCCTTTCCCCGTCGTCTTACAACAACAAGTACATCCTGGTGGCGGTTGATTATGTGAGCAAGTGGGTGGAAGCCGTGCCAACTTTGAAGGATGATGCAAGAACTGTGATCGGTTTTGTGAGGAAGAATATTTTTACCCGTTTGGGACCCCTAGGGCTATCATAAGTGATGGGGGTACCCACTTTTGCAATAATGAGTTCAATGCGTGCTTGCCAAGTTTGGGGTGAACCACAAAGTTACCACACCTTACCATCCCCAAACCAATGGGCAAGTGGAATTGTCCAACCGGGAGTTGAAGAGAATTTTGGAAAAATCGTGAACAATGCAAGGAAGGATTGGGCGAAGAAGTTGGATGATGCACTTTGGGCCTATCGGACTGCCTATAAGACGCCTATTGGTATGTCACCTTACCAATTGGTGTTCGGGAAATCATGTCATCTTCCTAGGTAGAGCTACAACACCGTGCTTTTGGGCAGTGAAGGCCCTGAACTTTGATACAAGGCTGGCCATGGACAAGAGGATGCTTCAATTGAATGAGTTGGATGAGTTCCGACTCTTGGCTTATGAGAGTGCTAGGATATACAAGGAAAGGACAAAGTTCTGGCATGACAAGCACATTCTTTCCAAGAAGTTTGAAGAAGGCCAGTCAGTTCTGCTGTTTAACTCAAGACTCAAGCTCTTTCCAGGCAAATTGAGATCAAGATGGTCAGGCCCATTCTATGTCAAGTCTGTTTCTCCATTTGGTTCCGTTAAATTGGAAGATCCATCATCCGGTGATACCTTCACGGTTAATGGACAAAGACTAAAGCACTACCTTGGAGGCAACTTTGATCGTCAGGCGATTTCCGTCACTCTTCAGGCACCATCTTAGTAAAAAAAAAAAAAATCATCCGTCAAGCTAGTGACGTTAAAGAAGCGCTTATTGGGAGGCAACCCAATCTTTATTTTTTTTATATAATTTTCATCTTCTCTTTTGTTTTTAATTTCCCCTCTTGAATAATTTGAGAAGCTCAAGAGGTTTGTTAATAGTTTGTTGAGTGGTTCCAGATGTTGAAGGAAGGAGGAGAAGAAGGGCAAGAAGAAACAAAACCAGAAAGCATGTGATTCAGCACCACTACCACCTTGTGAGTTGTTCCAGTTTTCTCCCCTCTCTAAGTTTAATTATTTACATTGAGGACAATGTAAGTCTTTAAGCTTGGGGTAGGGGTACTCTTCTTTTCTTGCATTGTAAATATTGCATCCATATATGCATTGTAAATATTGCATTCATATAGGCTTAAGTTGCATGATCGCATGATTCGGTTACCCCTGCTTAGATTGAACATATGATAGTAAGAGCTAAGTGCCAATTTTTCTGTGATGGTGAATTTTGGACCCTGATTTTCTATTCTTGTAATTTGGCTTCATTAAATATGCTTGAGATGTTCTTGGATAGTTGATGATTAGCATGTGTTTCTATGGATTTATGTTCTCACCGGTTCTTGAACCGATGAATGTGAGCTTTTGAGCCATTAGGGGGCACTCACTAAATCTGCCCCGTTCTTTGTGTAGAGTGTTTTCCTCTTGGACTGTTTTTCTCTAGAACTTGACTTGAAACCATTTCAAAACTAGAAAATTTTTGGAAACATTTTTGAAAATGATTGAGGCAATAGGTATTTTTTCCGGCCTTCTGAACTTTGAATGTGTAAATGCTACCCTTAGTTGCCCATTTTGAGCCGGAATGAATAGCATGCTTTTCTTGGTGCCCTGAAATGTTTTGTTAAATATGCTTATGAGGGACCTTCTAAAGTACTGTACAAAAATGGGTTAGAAAATGTAGTTGAAAGTTGGGATGATGAAAAGAAAAAGATGAATCTGAAAAAATGTTTACTTCTCTTGGAATGAAAAATCTCCCCTTCTCCAAACAAAAGAAAAAAAAAAAGAAAAAAAAGAAGAAGAAGAGAAAAAGAAATAAAAATGGGGAAGGGGATGACAAAAAAGGAATGAGAAGTAGAAAAAAATGAAAGAATGGTGGAAGAGTAAACTGAAACCCAAGAAAGGTATTTTAGAAGGTCGTGCCTTGCAATGCTTGATTGTTTGTATAGCCTTTTGAAATTTCCTGTTTTTGAAATTCCCACCTGAAAATTGATCCCATGGCCTCATTACAACCAAAGAATAAGACCTCTTGATTCTTAGATGTTTTCATTAATAAAGTGAAGATATGGTTGATAGTCAAGCTTATGGTAGGAATCATTCTTTGAGGAAAATGGAGTGAAATGTCATATTCCCTTAACACTTGAGTGAGTGAGGCAAGAAAGAGGGCCAAGCAAATGAACAAGCTTGGGGTGAGCTGCAAGTGAGATAGAGTGCCCGAATTAGTGAGAATGTGAGTCTAGGGAAACTAAGCCCTAATTGGACTTGAATTGATTGTCTCTTGCTGAAATAATTGACTGCCTGTTGCTTGGATCATTTTATTCGGGTTCTAAGTTCACTATCATTGTCCTGGTTGTTTTCATCTTATGGCCTTGGTTTTTGCTTGAGGACAAGCAAAGTCTTAAGCTTGGGGTGATTTGATGAGTGTGATTTCACCTCATTTTCCATGTACATTTCTGCATGCATTTGCATATAGTTAGGCCATTTTAGTGTTTATTTTGTTTAGTTTTTCCTTTGGAACGGATAAGGTGGTATTGTGTGTTGTTTTGCAGATATTCATGATTAAATGCCCAAGAATTAGCAAGTATGAAGCTTGGATGACTTAGAGCTTTGAAAGATAAGAAATTGAGACAAGCAGAGAGTATCACGGCCTAGCCGTGATGGCCTCTCACTACCGTGAGGGGAGCGGGCCAAGAAAGAATTGAGCCAGAAGTCAGAAGCTGTCACGGCCTAGCCGTGATGGCTATCACGGTCGTGACGTGTCAGCCGTGCCAGATCTCCAAAAGTCAGAGACGATCACGGCCTAGCCGTGATGTATATTACGGCCGTGATGAATCAGTTGGAAAAGTCAGAGACGATCACGGCCTAGCCGTGATGTCTATCACGGCCGTGACTTGTTTGTTGGAAAAGTCATAAAGGATAACGGCCTAGCCGTGATGAGTATCACGGCCGTGATGAATCAGAAAGTGAAGCGGTGCCAAGTCAGAAACCATCACGGCCTGGCCGTGATGGCTGTCACGGCCGTGACCGGCCACGAGTACTAGAAAAACTGAGCAGAACAGAAGAATGATCATTCAGAAAACCCTAAGGAGAAATTCTCTGCTGCTGAGGCTGTGTGCATTATTCCATGGAGCTCTCCCCTTTCTTCATCTCTGTAATGAGTACTTTTGTTTTACTTTCAATTATGTGTAGCTAAACTCCCCTTTTGTTGGGGTTAGACTATTGTTATCTGAACTTGGTTGTAATATGACTTGAGATTAATACAGTTTCCTTCTTCTTTATGAGTATATAATTCTATGCTTAATGCTTTCCTAGGCTTGATCATCTTAGGAATGATTAGTTGCTTTAATAGACAATTGAAAGGTTGATGTTAAAGTATGCTCATGAATTATATGCCAAGTAGTCCAAGAATCTAGACATAGGTGTTGGCTACTTGCAATCTTATGAATCTTGTCTTAATGCAATTTCTCTTATTAATCCACCTAAGACATTAGGGTTTAATTTGGGATTTTAGGCTCAATGCACCTAAGACATTAGGCTTGAGTATATTAGAAAAGATTCGATTGTCATAAGGGGAGTAGGAACTGTGTTAGTTATCATTTCATAACAACCAAGGGAGGATTAGCTTAGTTTAACCCCAGCAATTCTATCTCATTGTTATTCATCTCTCTGTTTTCACGTTAACTGTTTGAAAAAATCCAAAAAGAACAAAAATATTTTCTTCTTGTTTGTTTGCTAGATGTTAAAACAACCTTCAATCCAAAATCCGATCGCCTAGATAGTAGTCAATTTTGCGAAGTGGTAATTGTCCACGATCCCTGAGAACGATATCCGGTCTCACCGTTTTTATTACTTGCAACGAACCGGTACACTTGCCGAGTCCGTGTCAAGTTTTTGGCGCCGTTGCCGGGGATCGGTGTGCCAATATCACGAGTACCAAAGGGGACTCCTAATTTAGGCATTTTAATTTTTTTTTACTGTTTTCCTACTGTGTTTTCGTTCTTAATTTCTGTATCTCTGCTGTGAATTTCTGCAAGTGCTGTTTTTCTGTTTGTTCTGTGCTACTCCGTTTGTTCAGTGTATGCGAGGTACAATCGACCCAGGTGAACTCCAATTCGAACCTGAGATCGAGAGACTTTGCAGAAGGAATAGAAAGAAATCCAAGGCAAGACAGAATGAGAAAAGAGCATCTTCTAGTAGACAAGAGCAGCAAGTTGAGTTACCCAAAGTGTGCAAGAACCACAAACCGAAATAGCAAACGTCACCATGGCGTGGAAGGGAATGCACCAAGGAGAACAATGGGGGACTACACTTCCCCTAGAGTTGATAGATGTGGAACTCCGATTGTGAGACCTGCAGTGGCCTGCAATAATTTCGAAATCAAGGCCTCACTTCTCCACCTTGTGCAGCAAAACCAATTTGGAGGGTTGGAGAGTGAAGATCCTCATGCTCATATTGGTACCTTCATTGAGCTGTGTGACACCATCAAATTAAATGGAGCGTCCGATGAGGCCATTCGGTTAAGGCTTTTCCCTTTCTCTTTGAGGGATAGAGCCAAGGCATGGCTTCAATCTCATCCTCATGGAAGCATCATCACCTGGAACGACTTGGTCAGCAAATTTTTGTCTCGCTTCTTCCCGCCGTCAAGGATGATTAAACTGAGATCAGAGATCAATGCCTTTGCACAGAGGGATGGTGAGTCACTATATGAAGCCTGGGAGAGGTTCAAGTCTTTACTCACAGCTTGCCCAAATCATGAACTAGAGACATGGCAGCAGGTCGCAACTTTTGTTAATGGGCTCAACAGGAATTCAAGAAGCATGATTGAAGCGGTGCGGGAGAGGTACATTGAGTCAGAAGACACCGGAAGAAGCAAAGGACTTGATTGAGAACATGGCTAACAATGACTATCAAATGCCTAGTTCTCGGTCAATGGTCAGTAGAGGTGTTCTAGAGCTGGATGAAATTGGTGCCCTCAAGGCACAAATGGCTATTCTTACCAAACAACTGGGGTCAGTTCAACTGCAGAACTCTCAAGTACAAGCTGTTCAAGTCCAAGGTGCCTCAGTGTGTGATTTCTGTGGAGGCAACCATGCAAATGGGAACTGTGAGATCAATGTGGTTGGAAGCTCGGGACAAGAAGAGGTAAACTATATGGGCAACCAAGGGCCGAGAAATGATCCCTACTCCAACACCTACAATCCGGGGTGGCGCAATCATCCCAACTTTAGTTGGAGACAAGGACAAAGTTCAAATACTCAAGCAAAGCCTCCTCAAGAGAGTTCGAGCAAATTGGAGAACCTTCTAGGCCAGTTCATGCAAGTTACTCAAGAGAGTATAAAAGAATCGAATGCTTCAATCAAGAACTTGGAGCATCAAATGGGCCAACTAGCAAGGCAGATGGCGGGAGAGACCTCCAGGACAATTGCCTGGGGATACCGAGAAGAACCCAAGGGAAGATTGTAAAGCCATTGTTACAAGAAGTGGGAGAATGCTAAGTCCACAAGAAAAAGAGAAGGAAGAGAAGACAAGTGATGCTTTGGAATTGACAAGGGGCAATCGAAGAGGTAAACAATGAAGAACCCTAACTTCCCAAGGTACTACCTCTAATCCTATTGATGTAGAAGCTGAAGAACCACGAGAGGAGAAACTGGTTGATGAAGAATTTGCGAAGAAGAAGACTAGAAGACAGATTCTGGAAGAGGCTCGATAATCCCAAGGAGCTGCCCCCATATTTCGTAATTCCATACCCCCAACGGTTGAAGAAAGAAGCAAAAGATCAGCAGCTTTTCTAAGTTCCTGGATGTATTCAAAAAGCTACAAATAAACATCCCGTTTGCTTTGAAGCTCTACAAGCAGATGCCTTCCTACGCAAAATTCATGAAGGAAATCCTTACAAACAAAAGAAGGTGGAAGGAGGAGACAGATTATGCTTATCAAGAGTGCAGCGCTATACTTCAAAGGAAGTCACAAGAAAAAATGAAGGACCCGGGCAGTTTCACTATCCCATGCACGATTGGTCATCCGAACATAGGGAGAGCATTGTGCGATTTAGGGGCAAGTATTAATTTGATGCCGCTCTCCATTTTCAAGAAGTCAGGCATTGGTGAGGTAAAACCAACAGGAATTTCTCTTCAATCGCGTGACCGCTCAATTACATATCCCTATGGTGTTGTGGAGGATTTGCTTGGTGAAGGTAGATAAGTTCATTTTTCCAGCAGACTTTGTGGTGTTATATATGGTCAAGATGGTGATACTCCTCGATTCTTGGGAGACCATTCCTAGCAACAGTAGAGCCTTGATCGATGTCAATCAAGGGGAATTGGTGCTTCGGGTACAAGACGAAAAGGTCACTTTTAATGTGTTTGAAGCGATGAAACACCCAAGTGACAAGGACACATGCATGATAGTGGACCTCATTGATCCATTATCTGACAAGAGTTTGCACCAGAAGTTTGAAGATTCGTTAGAAGCCGCTCTGATGGTAGAGGATGTAGAGGAAGAGGTATGTGCAGAAGAAGTTGATCTAATGATTAAATCTCTGGAAGCTTGTCTAGTTGTGAGTACTGATGAAGACAAAGTGGTGGAAGATGTGAGAATTGAAGATAAGGGTGACCCACCGGTGCTAGAGTTGAAGGAATTGCCATCCCATCTCCGTTATGCCTTCCTGGGGATGAACTCTTCATTCCCAGTTATCATCAATAGTGGGTTAAATTCATTGGAAGAAGAGAAGCTGTTGAGGGTGCTTAGGGAGCACAAATCTGCGATTGGATGGTCTATGTCCGATTTGAAAGGGATAAGCCCCTCCTTCTGCATGCACAAAATCCGTGTGGAGGAAAAATTCAAGCCGGTTAGACAACCGCAAAGAAGACTCAACCCGAATATGAAGGAAGTTGTGAGGAAGGAGATTGTGAAGTTGTTGGATGCGGGCATTATCTATCCCATCTCCGATAGTCCATGGGTGAGTCCGGTCCAAGTTGTGCCGAAGAAAGGGGGGATGACAAAGTGGTGGCGAATGAAAAGAATGAACTTATTCCCTCCAGGACCGTGTCCGGATGGAGGGTATGCATTGACTACTGAAAGACTGAATGAGGGCACTAGAAAAGACCACTTTCCATTACCCTTCATTGATCGAGATGCTAGAGAGGTTGGCGGGTCATGCTTTCTCTGTTTCCTTGATGGATACTCCGGGTATAACCAGATTGTGGTTGACCGGAGGACCAAGAGAAGACCGCTTTCACCTGCCCTTATGGAGTCTATGCATACAGGAGAATGCCTTTTCGGGTTGTGCAATGCACCCGCCACTTTTCAAAGGTGCATGCTCTCCATATTTTCTCGATATGAATGAGAAGTTTATTGAGGTATTTATGGACGATTTTTCTGTATTTGGTGATTCATTTGATAACTGTTTGAATAATCTTGCCTGTGTCCTAAAAAAGGTGCCAAGAAACTAACCTCGTTTTAAATTGGGAAAAATGCCATTTCATGGTTAGGGAGGGTATAGTTCTTGGGCACAAAATTTCATCGAGGGGGATGGAGGTTGATAGAGCCAAAATTGAAGTGATTGAAAAACTTCCTCCTCCCTTAAATGTGAAAGGTGTTAGAAGCTTCCTAGGGCATGCGGGTTTTTATAGAAGGTTCATAAAAGATTTTTCAAAAATAGTGAAACCCTTATGCAAGCTTTTGGTAGCTGATACTCCTTTTATATTTGATGATGATTGCATGCATGCCTTCAAAATTTTGAAAGAAAAACTCACCACCGCACTATCCATCTTGCTCCTCCAGATTGGAGTTTACCTTTTGAGCTAATGTGTGATGCAAGTGACTATGCGGTGGGAGCCATTTTGGGCCAAAGAAAAACAAAGTGCTGCATGTCATTTACTATGCCAGTCGTGTGCTTAATGATGCCCAATTGAATTACACTACGACTGAAAAAGAGTTGCTTGCTGTGGTATTTGCTTTTGATAAATTTAGATCCTACTTGATTGGTTGTAAAACTACAGTCTACACTGATCATTCTGCTTTGAGATATCTGATGACTAAACAGGATGCTAAGCCAAGGCTTATTAGGTGGATACTGCTACTCCAAGAGTTTGATTTGGAAATAAAGGACAAGAAAGGAGTGGAGAATGTGGTAGCAGACCATTTGTCCAGGCTCCCACAAGCAGATGTCCAAGCAGAAGCAAAGTTGCCAATTCAAGAGGAATTTCCAGATGAACGGTTGTTTGTGGTGCAAGTGGCACCTTGGTTCGCGGATATTGCAAATTACAAGGCGGCCAATAAGATTCCTAAGGACTTCAATGCGCAACAGAGGAAGAGGCTCATTCATGATGCCAAGTTCTACATTTGGGATGAGCCGTATCTTTTCAAAAGAGGTTCAGATGGAATTCTGAGGAGGTGCATACCTGAAGAAGAAATTAATGGGGTGTTGACCCACTGCCACAACTCACCCTATGGAGGACATTTTGGTGGTGAGAGGACCGCCATGAAGATTCTACAAAGCGGGCTGTTTTGGCCCACTATTTTCAAGGACTCCCGAGCTTGGGTGATGAATTGTGATAAATGCCAGAGGACCGGCAGTATTTCCAAGAGGAATGAGATGCCCTTGAAGGGTATATTGGAGGTAGAGCTCTTTGACGTATGGGGGATTGACTTCATGGGTCCTTTCCCGTCGTCTTACAACAACAAGTACATCCTGGTGGCGGTTGATTATGTGAGCAAGTGGGTGGAAGCCGTGCCAACTTTGAAGGATGATGCAAGAACCGTGATCGGTTTTGTGAGGAAGAATATTTTTACCCGGTTTGGGACCCCTAGGGCTATCATAAGTGATGGGGGTACCCACTTTTGCAATAATGAGTTCAATGCAGTGCTTGCCAAGTTTGGGGTGAACCACAAAGTTACCACACCTTACCATCCCCAAACCAGTGGGCAAGTGGAATTGTCCAACCGGAGTTGAAGAGAATTTTGGAAAAAACTCTGAACAATGCAAGGAAGGATTGGGCGAAGAAGTTGGATGATGCACTTTGGGCCTATCGGATCTGCCTATAAGACGCCTATTGGTATGTCACCTTACCAATTGGTGTTCGGGAAATCATGTCATCTTCCTAGGTAGAGCTACAACACCGTGCTTTTTGGGCAGTGAAGGCCCTGAACTTTGATACAAGGCTGGCCATGGACAAGAGGATGCTTCAATTGAATGAGTTGGATGAGTTCCGACTCTTGGCTTATGAGAGTGCTAGGATATACAAGGAAAGGACAAAGTTCTGGCATGACAAGCACATTCTTTCCAAGAAGTTTGAAGAAGGCCAGTCAGTTCTGCTGTTTAACTCAAGACTCAAGCTCTTTCCAGGCAAATTGAGATCAAGATGGTCAGGCCCATTCTATGTCAAGTCTGTTTCTCCATTTGGTTCCGTTAAATTGGAAGATCCATCATCCGGTGATACCTTCACGGTTAATGGACAAAGACTAAAGCACTACCTTGGAGGCAACTTTGATCGTCAGGCGATTTCCGTCACTCTTCAGGCACCATCTTAGTAAAAAAAAAAAAAAAAAAATCATCCGTCAAGCTAGTGACGTTAAAGAAGCGCTTATTGGGAGGCAACCCAATCTTTATTTTTTTTATATAATTTTCATCTTCTCTTTTGTTTTTAATTTCCCCTCTTGAATAATTTGAGAAGCTCAAGAGGTTTGTTAATAGTTTGTTGAGTGGTTCCAGATGTTGAAGGAAGGAGGAGAAGAAGGGCAAGAAGAAACAAAACCAGAAAGCATGTGATTCAGCACCACTACCACCTTGTGAGTTGTTCCAGTTTTCTCCCCTCTCTAAGTTTAATTATTTACATTGAGGACAATGTAAGTCTTTAAGCTTGGGGTAGGGGTACTCTTCTTTTCTTGCATTGTAAATATTGCATCCATATATGCATTGTAAATATTGCATTCATATAGGCTTAAGTTGCATGATCGCATGATTCGGTTACCCTCGCTTAGATTGAACATATGATAGTAAGAGCTAAGTGCCAATTTTTCTCGTGATGGTGAATTTTGGACCCCGATTTTCTATTCTTGTAATTTGGCTTCATTAAATATGCTTGAGATGTTCTTGGATAGTTGATGATTAGCATGTGTTTCTATGGATTTATGTTCTCACTGGTTCTTGAACTGATGAATGTGAGCTTTTGAGCCCATTAGGGGCACTCACTAAATCTGCCCCCGTTCTTTGTGTAGAGTGTTTTCCTCTTGGACTGTTTTTCTCTAGAACTTGACTTGAAACCATTTCGAAACTAGAAAATTTTTGGAAACATTTTTGAAAATGATTGAGGCAATAGGTATTTTTTCCGGCCTTCTGAACTTTGAATGTGTAAATGCTACCCTTAGTTGCCCATTTTGAGCCGGAATGAATAGCATGCTTTTCTTGGTGCCCTGAAATGTTTTGTTAAATATGCTTATGAGGGACCTTCTAAAGTACTGTGCAAAAATGGGTTAGAAAATGTAGTTGAAAGTTGGGATGATGAAAAGAAAAAGATGAATCTGAAAAAATTTTTACTTCTCTTGGAATGAAAAATCTCCCCTTCTCCAAACAAAAAAAAAAAAAATAAAAAAGAAAAAAGAAGAAGAAGAGAAAAAGAAATAAAAATGGGGAAGGGGATGACAAAAAAGGAATGAGAAGTAGAAAAAAAATGAAAGAATGGTGGAAGAGTAAACTGAAACCCAAGAAAGGTATTTTAGAAGGTCGTGCCTTGCAATGCTTGATTGTTTGTATAGCCTTTTGAAATTTCCTGTTTTTGAAATTCCCACCTGAAAATTGATCCCATGGCCTCATTACAACCAAAGAATAAGACCTCTTGATTCTTAGATGTTTTCATTAATAAAGTGAAGATATGGTTGATAGTCAAGCTTATGGTAGGAATCATTCTTTGAGGAAAATGGAGTGAAATGTCATATTCCCTTAACACTTGAGTGAGTGAGGCAAGAAAGAGGGCCAAGCAAATGAACAAGCTTGGGGTGAGCTGCAAGTGAGATAGAGTGCCCGAATTAGTGAGAATGTGAGTCTAGGGAAACTAAGCCCCTAATTGGACTTGAATTGATTGTCTCTCTGCTGAAATAATTGACTGCCTTGTTGCTTGGATCATTTTATTCGGGTTCTAAGTTCACTATCATTGTCCTGGTTGTTTTCATCTTATGGCCTTGGTTTTTGCTTGAGGACAAGCAAAGTCTTAAGCTTGGGGTGATTTGATGAGTGTGATTTCACCTCATTTTCCATGTACATTTCTGCATGCATTTGCATATAGTTAGGCCATTTTAGTGTTTATTTTGTTTAGTTTTTCCTTTGGAACGGATAAGGTGGTATTGTGTGTTGTTTTGCAGATATTCATGATTAAATGCCCAAGAATTAGCAAGTATGAAGCTTGGATGACTTAGAGCTTTGAAAGATAAGAAAATGAGACAACCAGACAGTATCACGGCCTGGTTGATGGCCCTCACTACCGTGAGGAGCGAGCGTTGAAGAAGAAAGAATTGAGCCAGTCGGTCGGGCATCACGGCCTAGCCGTGATGGCTATCACGGTCGTGACGTGTCAGCCGTGCCAGATCTCCAAAAGTCAGAGACGATCACGGCCTAGCCGTGATGTATATTACGGCCGTGATGAATCAGTTGGAAAAGTCAGAGACGATCACGGCCTAGCCGTGATGTCTATCACGGCCGTGACTTGTTTGTTGGAAAAGTCAGAAAGGATCACGGCCTAGCCGTGATGAGTATCACGGCCGTGATGAATCAGAAAGTGAAGCGGTGCCAAGTCAGAAACCATCACGGCCTGGCCGTGATGGCTGTCACGGCCGTGACCGGCCACGAGTACTAGAAAAACTGAGCAGAACAGAAGAATGATCATTCAGAAAACCCTAAGGAGAAATTCTCTGCTGCTGAGGCTGTGTGCATTATTCCATGGAGCTCTCCCCTTTCTTCATCTCTGTAATTATTACTTTTGTTTTACTTTCAATTATGTGTAGCTAAACTCCCCTTTTGTTGGGGTTAGACTATTGTTATCTGAACTTGGTTGTAATATGACTTGAGATTAATACAGTTTCCTTCTTCTTTATGAGTATATAATTCTATGCTTAATGCTTTCCTAGGCTTGATCATCTTAGGAATGATTAGTTGCTTTAATAGACAATTGAAAGGTTGATGTTAAAGTATGCTCATGAATTATATGCCAAGTAGTCCAAGAATCTAGACATAGGTGTTGGCTACTTGCAATCTTATGAATCTTGTCTTAATGCAATTTCTCTTATTAATCCACCTAAGACATTAGGGTTTAATTTGGGATTTTAGGCTCAATGCACCTAAGACATTAGGCTTGAGTATATTAGAAAAGATTCGATTGTCATAAGGGGAGTAGGAACTGTGTTAGTTATCATTTCATAACAACCAAGGGAGGATTAGCTTAGTTTAACCCCAGCAATTCTATCTCATTGTTATTCATCTCTCTGTTTTCACGTTAACTGTTTGAAAAAATCCAAAAAGAACAAAAATATTTTCTTCTTGTTTGTTTGCTAGATGTTAAAACAACCTTCAATCCAAAATCCGATCGCCTAGATAGTAGTCAATTTTGCGAAGTGGTAATTGTCCACGATCCCTGAGAACGATATCCGGTCTCACCGTTTTTATTACTTGCAACGAACCGGTACACTTGCCGAGTCCGTGTCAAAGCTCAGACTTGGCCTTAAACAATTTAATGGCTCGTACGCGGCCTTCAGGCTCAGACTTGGCCTTAAACAATTTAATGGCTCGTACTCGGCCTTCAGGCTCAAACTTGGCCTTAAACAATTTAATTGGCTCGAACTCGGCCTTTAGGCTCAAACTTGGCCTTCAGCAATTTAATGTTCGCGAAACACATACATCGGCAAATTAAGAAAACAATGTTCATAATAAATTCTTTTATTGGATAAAAAGAAAGTCTACGGTGTGCCTCGTTAAAACCTTCTCGGTCAAAACCCTTTTTGGGACAAAATACCGAGGTAGGAAAAAGAGTACATCACCTGACTATATACATCAACTATAATAAAATTTTAAATGCGAAGCATTCCAAGTCCTCGGGATTGGCTTCCCGGACAATTCTTCTAACCTATATGCTCCATTTCCCAAATTTTCTACTACCCGGAATGGCCCTCCCCAGTTTGCTGCCAACTTGCCTTCCGTGTGATCCTTCCTTGCTTCTCCTTTTATTCTCAGCACCAAGTCTCCACGCAAGAAACTCCTCGACTTCACTCTTGAATTATACCTCCTAGTTGCTCTCTGTTTGCAAGCTTCTTCTCTGATTTTGGCCTCC
>JAUPTC010001859.1:0-19613 GCA_030762895.1 Sophora flavescens | reverse complement strand
ACTTAAATTTACTTAAATTGAGACATGATTTCAATGCGCAAGCATAATTTAAGCACAATAGGAAAAATGGATGAATAAAATCCTTGCCTTAATATGAGAATTTACATTGCACACAAAGAAATTGGAAATAAATAGGGGAAATACAAAGGGGTGTATGGGAATTGTATCAAAAGGGATAATGGAACGAAAGAAAACCGCATAAAAATTTGCCCCAGTATTGGTTCCTTGATCCTCTTAACTGATTCCCAGCAACTGTTTGACGTAGCAGATCCTGGTCTCAGCTTCCACATACATCCTTTCATTAACATTTCAATGATTTTCTTTGCCCCATTGTAGCCAGTCACAAGCAAAATTGCCCCGGTGTAGCAAGTTATGAGCAAAAACTCCCCCAGTGTGGTGAATGTTGAGATATCTCTTAAACTGCCCTTGCGGGTTTTCAGTCCAAGATTCAGCTTCTTTGTCCTAATTTTTGCTTAGGTCGCCCTTTCGGGTTTTCAACCTAACGGACTTCTCTCTCTCTCTCTTTCTTTCTTTTTTTTTATGCCCTAACTTTTTCTTAGGCCGCCCTCGCGGGTTTTCGACCTATCGGACTTCTTTTTTTTTTCTTTTGTTTATGCCCTAACTTTTGCTTAGGTCGCCCTCGCGGGTTTTCGACCTAACGGGCTCTCCCCTTTTTTTTCCTTTTTATCAGGCATAGAACTTTTTCACAGCATCAGAGTTTACAGGTCTCGGTAGCTCTCGTCCGTTTTCATCTGTTAGGACCAAGGCTCCGCCTGAGTATGTCTGCTTTACTATATATGGCCCTTCATAATTGGGTGCCCATTTTCCTCGGGCATCTTCTTGATTGGGAAGTATTTTCTTTAACACCAAATCACCTGGTTGAAACTCTCTATGACGGACTTTCTTATTAAAGGCTTTAGCCATCCTTCTCTGATATAGTTGTCCATGACAAAGGGCCACCAGTCTTTTTCCCTCAATCATGTTTAATTGATCATATCGAGCTTTGACCCATTCTAATTCTTCCAAGTCAGCTTCCATCAGCACTCTTAATGAAGGGATTTCAACTTCTATAGGAGAAACAGCTTCCATTCCATACACCAATGAGAAAGGCGTTGCCCCAGTACTTGATCGTATATTGGTACGATACGCGTGCAAAGCGTATGGCAACATTTCATGCCAGTCCTTATAATTTACGACCATTTTATCGACAATTTTCTTGACATTCTTGTTGGCCGCTTCTACCGCCCCGTTCATCTGAGGTCTATATGGGGTGGAATTATGGTGCTTGATTTTAAAAGTCTCTAATAACTTCTTTATATCCGCCCTATTAAGATTGGCAGCACTATCTGTAATGATTCTTTCTGGTACTCCATAGCGACAAACTTTTTAGGAACTTGGTAAACACCTTTTGAGTTATATTGGCATATGATGCTGCTTCTACCCACTTAGTAAAATAATCTATTGCAACCAGGATGAAGCGATGTCCATTTGAAGCCTTGGGATTGATTGGTCCAATGACGTCTATTCCCCACATAGAAAATGGCCATGGAGACACCAGATTGTGTAGTTGGAACGGTGGAGCTTTGATCTGATCTGCATATATTTGGCATTTACAGCATTTTCGGACATACTCCAGACAATCGGCTTCCATTGTTAGCCAATAGTGACCATTTCGTAGGATCTTGCATGCCATCATGTGACAATTGGCATGTGTTCCACATATCCCTTCGTGAACTTCTCATGATAGTCCGAGCTTCACGAGCATCAACACATCTTATGAGGACCCCATCATAGTTCCTCTTATATAGAATTTCGCCATCTAAGTAAAAGGACATTGACAATCTACGAATCATCCTCTTATTCACTTCATTTGCTCCAGCTGGGTACGTTCTACTCTTCATATATTGCTTGATGTCATGATACCAAGGATTACCGTTGAGCTCTTCTTCCACATGTGCACAGTATGCTGGCTCATCTTGTACCTTCACTTGAATGGGCTGGACGGTGGTATGGAGACCCAGCTTGGTCATAGCAGCTAATGTGGCTAAAGCATCCGCAAATTGATTCTTGTCTCGATTCAAGTGCGAGAAAGTAATCTCATCAAACTTTGCAACTAACTGAGTCAAGTATTTCTGATACGGGATAAGCTTGGGATCTTTAGTTTTCCATTCGTCGTTGACTTGATAAATGATTAAGGCTGCATCTCCAAAGACCTTTAGCTGTTTTATTCCAAGATCAATTGCTGCTCGTAATCCACTTGCACATGCTTCATACTCCGCAATATTGTTGGTGCATTCAAATTCGAGCTTAACAGCCACTGGGTATTGCTTGCCCTCCAGAGAGACAACCACCGCTCCTATGCCGCTTCCATGCATATTAACTTCTCCATCAAAATACATCTTCCACATATCATCTTCCTCTGTTTCACCTTCTTCTAATGACAGTATCTCTCCATCAGGGAACTCGGATATAATTGGTTGTCCTCCCTCAATAGGGTTTTCAGCTAAGTGATCAGCAATTGCACTTCCCTTAACGGATTTCCGAGTCACATACTTAATATTGAATTCGGATAATATCATTTGCCACTTTGAGACCCTTAATGATATGTGAGGACTTTCAAAGATGTACTTCAAAGGGTCCATTCGAGAGATTAACCAAGTGGTGTAGTATAACATGTATTGCCTGAGTCTCTTGGAGGTCCATACCAATGCGCAACAAGTCTTCTCAATTGCCATGTATCAGGCTTCGCAGTCATTAAACTTCTTGCTCAGATAGTAAATTGCATGTTCTCTTTTGCCAGACTCATCATGTTGCCCCAACATTGCCCCCATTGAGGTTGGGAGGATCGTGAGATACAGTATCAAAGGACGACCTTGAGTGGGCGGCACCAACACTGGTGGGTTTAATAGGTATGCCTTTATTTTGTCAAAGGCTTCCTGACATTCCTCATTCCATCTCCCCGAATTATTCTTCTTTAATAGCTTGAAAATGGGCTCACACGTGCTTGTCAAGTTAGCAATGAATCGGGCAATGTAATTTAATCTCCCTAAAAAATCCCTTACTTCTCGTTCATTCTTGGGAGTTGGCATGTCCCTGATCGCCTTTGCCTTTTCTGGCTGCACTTGTATCCCTTCCCTGTTGACCACAAAACCCAACAATTTCCCAGTTGAGGCTCCAAACACACATTTTGTGGGATTAAGTCTCAGATTGTACTTCCTTAATCTCTCAAATAACTTATGCAAAACTGCTACATGAATTTCCCCCTCCTTAGACTTAGCCACTATCTCATCCACGTATACCTCTATTTCCTTGTGCATCATATCATGGAACAATGTTACCATCGCACGCTGGTAGGTAGCTCCGGCATTCTTCAGCCCAAAAGGCATTACTCTATAAAGTTCCCCAAGGGGTGATGAAAGTCGTCATCTCTTTGTCATGGACGTCCATGAGAATCTGATTGTATCCCGAATACCCATCCATGAAGGAGAATCTGTGGTTCCTTGCTGTGCTGTCTACGAGAACATCAATATGAGGCAATGGAAAGTCATCCTTCGGACTTGCTTTGTTCAGATCTCTATAATCCGCACACATTCTTACTTTTCCATCCTTCTTTGGTACTGGTACGACATTAGCAACCCACTCTGGGTGTCTCGACACTTCCACAAACCCAGCTTCTAACTGCTTAGTTACCTCTTCTTTGATCTTTAGTGACATATCCGGATGCATCCTCCTCAACCTTTGTTTCTTCACCACCGTATCTGGGTACAGTGGGATTTTATGTGATGCTATCTCTGGATCCAATCCTGGCATATCTTTGTAGGACCATGCAAACACATCAAGGTATTCCTTAAAGATCGCAACCATTTCTGCACATTCTGGATTATCCACTATTTTCAACTGCTTCTTGTCTTCCTCGGTCCCCATATTAATTACTTCTATAATTTCATCATTTGCAGTGAACCCATTTTCTAAGCGCTCTATTGACTTTGTAAATTCCTCGATGGCTTCTTCTTCCTCACTATTCCCGGAATCGTCTTCGTCAACAGCCGCAAGGGAATCAGTAAATGAGGTTTCAAGGTTCCTTTTGTGAGACAAACCTTCGACGGTGGTGAGGTTCCTGAAAGAAAATGTTTGAAACAAGAGAAATATAGGCAAGGATATTATTCAAGAAATGAAACGCAATTGATATAAGATAAAGGGTAGGGAAAGGAAGACACCAAGAAAATTGCTGAAAAATCATACTAACTCATTTTATTCACTTCTCAACCAAAGTAAACATCAGTTTATACGAGATACAAAAAGGTAATTACTTCATGGAAATAACATCAACAAATGGTTCAGACTGCCAATTGCCAAGGACTTCATTGTCAGCAGAGAGATAAATAACAGGGTTTCTTGCTTGCTCCTCTTCAAGTGCACTGATAGTGAAATGAGGGGAAGTCAACTTTTTTGGTAAGATCACTTCAGTTGATGCTGAGAAAGTATCTGTCAAGTGGGGAATATAATTAAATTCCTTTATTTCTTCTTTCTTGCCTCCGAGAGTCAGGTACTTCATACTTTCTGCTAGAGAAGGATTGTATCCTAGTCCATGTCTTCCATCTCTTGTAACTGCTGCAATCGGTTGAGGGATCCCTTGGAGGCTTGCCCCTAGGCCTCTTCCTTTCTGATACCCATTCCTTTCCATTATACGGACTGCCACTTCATTCACATTTTGCATTGGCAGCTCTTCCTTCTTGCTCTCTGGCTTCAGGATTTCAAAACTACATAGGGAATCATCCTCGACTTGCTCTGTACTTTCTACATATGGTACCGAAACAGGCTTTGAAAGCACGATTTCCTCTTCACCGCGGATGGTAATTACAGCCCCATCCTGAATATATTTCAGACACTGATGCAACGTTGATGGAACAACACCAGCTTCGTGAATCCAAGGCCTTCCTAGGAGCATGTATAAGCTGGCTGGATCTCCATGACTTGAAAGAGAACACGAAAACAACTAGGTCCTACTTCGAGGGGCAGAGTTATTTCCCCTAAGATCCCTCTTGCTGTCCCATCAAAGGCTCCCACAATCATCTCTTGGGGTGTCAAATCCGTCAATCCTATGTTTAGCTACTCTAGAGTGGACAACGGAATCACATTCAATGCCGAGCCACCATCTATAAACACCTCATCTTCTGAGAAATTGATCATGTTGATCCGCCTCACCGGATCCACCATGTTTACTACATTCTCTGGCGTGACATCGCGATTAACATAAGCTTCATTCAACACCTTCAATAATGCCTTACGATGCATCTCTGATGTGAGGACAAGCGACAAAAGGGATATTCTTGTCGGTGTTTTCTTCAACTGCTCCATCACGTCGTATTCACTTTGCTTCATGATCTTCAGGAACTCTTATTCTTCTTCTTCCTTCTATTTTCCTTCATCTTTGGTATTCTTCCTTGCTTCTTCTTCTACCGGGTCATAGTATCGCCCACTCTTTGTGATGCCTCCAATTCTCACAACATTAGTAACCTGGGCCTTCAAAGTTTCTCCCTCCCCTCCTACTAGCTCAACTTTCTGTTCATAATTCCAGGGTACAGCGTGTGTATCATTATAAGCAAAAGGAGTTGGCTTTGTCACCTTTACAATCATTTTTTCAGGTGCCGGCGCATCATTCATAGGTGGTATCCGGAGCACAACTTTTTCAACCATACTAACTTCTTCAGTCGTACCTCGCCTAGCTTGGATCACCCCCAAGGTAAGTAATCCTTGGACTCGGACCTTAAAGTCCCAACAAGTTTCGATATCATGCTCTACCTGCCCATGATGATAATCACAACTTAAATCTCCATCATACTTCTCTTTTTCTCCGATCAGCTTTACCGGTGCAACAATATCACATCCTGCTTTCTTGAGCCCTGTGAATACTTCTTGCATCGGGGTTCGCAATTCCAAAACCTTCTTGACTTGAGGCCCTTTCACTTCCAAGTTATTCACGCTATTTCCCGCATTATGGTTTGGGATTGGGTTATTAATAATGCTAGGCCCAGAATCTTCTTCGAAACCCAATCTTCCACAAGCAATCAATTTTCTTACTGCTGTCTTGAAGGCCTCGCATTCTTCAATGGAATTCCCCAGGGCATCCATGTGATACTTGCAAGTCAAGTTTGGATTGTACCAAGCAGGGAAAGGTGGTTCCATAGGCCGTACAGGGTTTCCAGCGATTAGGTGATGATCAAATAGTTGTTTGAACAAGTCTGCATTGGAGATAGACAGTCTTGGGAAAGGAGGCAGATTTTGATATTGGGAACGTCCCTGATTTGGAAAATTTGAGCGAGGTCGAGGGTAGCTTGGATGGTTTTGTTGAGGTGCAGGTGGATAATGAGTATATGTTGGGCGAGTGGGGTTGTATGGTTGAGGGGTAGGGATGTTATTTATTTGGTTTTGTGGCTGGGTGATGGTTGGCGAGGCCTGTTGAGGTGGGTAAAATGGTTTTTAGGTCTGATATGGTGCTTGGTACCTTGGGTATGAAGGGACATGTCGAGGTCCAAAGTTTTGCTGGTGTTGCACATAATTTGCTTCTGCTTCCTTCTTCTTGGTGCCGAACCCCTTCTTGGATGCACTGCCTTCCATGTCAGTTGGCAACTTCCCGACTCTGGCTAGGATTTCGATTCTTTCCCCTGCAACAATCAAGTCAAAGAAATCCCTATAAGCTACTCCTGCCATTGCCTCGATAAAGGGGGATTCCAGGGTTCCCAAAAAGTATGAGCACATTTCGGACAACATCAGCGGCGGCTGAGCCTGAGCTGCCAAACTCCTCCACCTTTGTGCATACTGTTCGAAGGATTCATCACTCTTCTTCTGAATTGTAGTCAACTGTTCACGGGTCGGAGCTATGTCCAAATTGAATTTGTATTGATCCATGAACAAATCGGCTAATTCTGTCCACCGAGAGATCTTAGAATGGTCTAACTGAAGGTACCACTCTAGTGCGATTCCGGTCAAACTTTCATGGAAAAAGCCAATGAGGAACTTGTCATCCTTAGACCAGATGGCCATTTTGGTGGCTGATAAGCCTCCGGCTTATCTAGTTTTATAACCAGTAAGACTGTGGTTTATGTGCTAATTATTCGAGTTCAATATCGTTTTCGCCCAAATTTGGCCTTGTTTTGTTCCTAAGTTAGACTTTGACTCGTTCTAGGCATTTTTTGTAGTTTTTAGTTTATTTTGGAGTAGAATTATGCTTTTTGTTTCTTTTTATGTTTCAGGTTAGAAATGAAGCTCCTAGAATCAAGGAAAATGAAGAAAACAGTGGAAATTGCCATTCTGGAGATACTCGCCCCGCTAGAGGGAGCTCGCCTCGCGAGCCTGAAGACTAACTGAGCAGCAACAGTCATCCCTTCTGTTATTTTCTTAATGTACAATGGTTATTAATTCCTATTGTTTGGGCGTTGTTACAAACATGCGGAGCTAATCCCCTCGTCTAAGGGATCAATGAAACCACCCATGGCGGTGTAGCGATTCAATGTGATGTATGTTTTTCTCCCTTTTCTCAATTAATGTTTTCCAATTCTGAATTGATTGTGTTGATCATATGCTTGCGTGATTGACTAGTTAAACGTGTTGAGGCTTAGGAGGCAATTCGCGTTTTAGAACTTGAATTGGGATCATCGATCGAATATTGCACGAGAGTGAGTATGAGATCGGTGCAACCTTATAGGAACCAGATTTAATAGAGTTTGATGATTAGGGTTATGAGACCTAGTAAGTAACTAACTCAATCGTCGAATACGTCCTATTGAGCACGACAGTGGATATAGGAGAATTTGGGGGTCCTGGTTGACATTGTAATTGAACTTAGGGAAAATCATCATCGCTTGGGTACTATGCATGATTGGGTAGGTGGATTTGAGACCTTAGATATTTTAATTTCCAGATTTTAATACCTTAGTTCTATTAGATTTGTTAATTTAATTTGCGATCCTATTCTCCCTCTCAACCATTTGCTGATACTTGACCAACTTATCGAATTTCTCGCGAATTAGTCGAATTGGTAGCCCAATCCTTGTGTTCGACCTCGGTAATTACTTACCGTGATTATTTTATTACTTGCGACGACTCGGTACACTTGTCGGTGACTCAACAAGTTTTTGGCGCCGTTGCCGGGGATTGGCACAACCAATTTTCCTAATTTTTGGGAAGTTGATTATTTGGTTAAGTTATTTTTATTTTTATTTTTATTTTTATTTTTATTTTCTGTTATTTTCTCTCTACTTCTTTGATTCCACTTGGTCTTGGCCCTGTTTTGTATGCGAGGTACCCTTTCAAGGTGGATTGCAAATCATGGAGACTTATTATTTTCCAGCCTTGGACGGTGTTACAAAATATCACTTTGGGCCTAATGTAACCCTGGGAGATCACTGGCTCTGGGGACGTAATTGCCCTCATGCACGAGCTTATAGTGTAATCATGAAGCATGAGGAGGAATGGGAATAGAATGAGCAAACACCTTTGAAAGTTGCTCTAGAACAATATTCCCAAGAACTATCCACCTCTGAGGCCAAGGCAAGAGCCAATTATGACAATATCGAAACTGTGAAACAGAACTTCAAAACGCAAGTGGAGGAGATTTGCAAACAGTTAGTACAAGAGTCAGATGAAGCACGATTCGAGCAAAATCTGGTTTGGGGGATAGTTCAAAATGAAGATAAAGTGGTAGTGGACTCCACCATGGTTGCAGAGCAATCTGATTTTTCTGCATTAAATAAATATGTTGGCTTGCATGCATGTGTGGACACTGGTAAGTTAGTCCCTCCCACTTGTCTGGCACACTTCCTCGTGAAAACACCATTTGACCCGAGAGGAAGTGAGTTCATAATTGCAGAGGTCAATGGAGTTTTCACACACGTGCTAGGTGGAATTGTGGAAAGAGTCGTATTGCTTCTGCAATTGCCACTTCACAAACCATGGGATCCGGGTGGAGGGTCTCACATGATGAGCATCTCTTGGCCCTTATGCCATAGGCTATGGGATCCAGGTGGATGCTTTTTAATAAGTCGAGCTAGTGACGTTAAAGAAGCGCTTATTGGGAGGCAACCCAAACTAGGTATTCTTTATTTTTCTATCATTTTCCTATATATATATATATATATATATATATATATATATAAAGAGATTCGCCACGCGAATACACAGTGGCCTCACGAGACAGAAGCCCTGAATCTCAGAAGCTTGCTCACGCTTCTGTCTCGCGCCGCGAGGGCTACTTTCGCCTCGCGATTCTGGGCATCATCATCTGTTGGAATTCCAGATTCGCCTCGCGAGATACTACTCGCCTCACGATTATGGAAAGTGTGAATAACAATTTTCCAGATTCGCCTCGCTAGTGATCTCTCGCCTCGCGAATCTGCAATTAAGTTTTTGATTTGCAGGATTTCTTCCAGGAGAGGCCTTTGGCGCAGCAGAGGGGTGCCCGAGAGACCAATTGGATGAGGATGCAACCATAGAAGAGCTTTGCGTGGAAGCGGCCACTACAACTTGATCAGGGAGCACCCTCTCCTTTCCTCACTCTTATTTTATATTTATGTTTTTTCATTGAGGACAATGTATGCTTTAAGTGTGGGGGAGGGAACCAATTGCCTTGTTTTTGTTTTTGTTTTTGCTTTTGTTTGTCGCTCTTGAATAATTTGAGAAGATCAAGAGTACGTGTATGAATGTGTGTCGGCAAGCTTGTTGGATTTTAATAAAATTTAGCATAGATTGATTGCATGAATTATTTTGACCATTGATGATTTCCCCCTAGGTTCTGAAAATAGAAAATTTGATCCCCATGTGAAAAAATGAAAACTGAACTTTGAGAAATTTTATTGTGATTGCTTGATTTATGACAAGTTTGGGGTGAGGGGGTGCACACACTAGGAATTGTATCTCGGTCAAACAATTTGCAAAAATGTCCAGGTGAGGATTTGAGCCTCCAACTTTGTTTTTGATTGTGAGTATCACTTTTAAGTTGCACTTTCCCGATTTTGCTTGAATCTCTTCATGGTTTGCATGTCTATGTGTTGCATCAAATGATTTAGGCAATTTTCTTTGAATAACTACTTGGCCTAAAAAGAACCATCCTCCGATGCATGTTCCTAGTTAGCCACATTGAGCTTAATTGGCCTATTGTATCTTGATGACCCTATATTATAAGCCAAAATCTGAAAAAACCATGTTAACCCAATCTTAGGATTAGGAGAGCATGGAAGCTTAGCAAGAGAAGGGTTGTAAGAAACTAAGTTTGGGGTAGCTACAAGGTTTGATATGTCATTATGGGTCGAGAAAAAGAAAAATAAAAGTTGAAACCCAAGGCAAAAAGAAAAAAAGAAAAAAATTTGCCAAAAAGAGAAGGGGCAAAACAAAAAGCTTAGCAAGAAAAGGGCTTTAGTCACCCAAGGCAAAAAGAAAAATGAAAAAAGGAATTGAGTGGATATTCAATATGTCAAATTATCATGCTCTCTTAGTTCCTAGGGACTTAAGCCTAGTATCCTTGAATATCCTACCCTTAGCCAGGCCCCATTACAACCTTTTAAAAGACCTTTTGATGTTGCATGCATGTTTTCGTGGGAACTATTTTTGAGATGAAAATAAAATTCATGGGAAGTGCTCTTGATAAGTGAAATTGAGTGAAAAGTTGATAGCCTAGACGAATTTGAGCGAACGAGTGAAATTTTACATACCCTTGTGAGGAAGGCAATTGTTTGAATTTGGTGATCTTCCTTTGTGTGACTTGATCCTCAACTTAGATTAATGATTGCATAATGATGAAGTTCTCAATTGTTTAAGGTAAATGAATGTGGGGATTACATCGATGCAAGGGGGAATTCATTGAAGAAAAAAATTGTTTTGATTACATGAAATTTGTGCAAAATTGATCAATCTTTAAGCTTGCCAAGTCTTGAGTCTTTTTTGAGTTTTAGCTTGCTCGGGACAAGCAAGGTTTAAGTTTGGGGTGTTTGATAAGCCTCGGCTTATCTAGTTTTATAACTAGTAAGACCGTGGTTTATGTGTTAATTATTCGAGTTCAATCTCGCTTCGCCCAAATTTGGCCTTGTTTTGTTCCTAAGTTAGACTTTGACTCGTTCTAGGTTTTTTGTAGTTTTTAGTTTATTTTGGAGTAGAATTACGCTTTTGTTTCTTTTTATGTTTCGGGTTAGAAGTGAATCTCCTAGAGTCAAGGAAAATGAAGAAAATAAGGAAATTGCCATTCTCGGGATACTCGCCCGCGAGAGGGAGCTCGCCTCGCGAGCCTCGAAGACTAGCCGAGCAGCAACAGTCATCCCTTCTGTCTCGCCTCGCAAAGGCTACTCGCCTCGCTAATCCTGAAGACCCCGGAGGACGAGAGACCATCACGGCCTAGCCGTGATGAAGGTAACGGTTGTGACAGACTAGGATTTGAAGCTTCACCGCGAAACATACTCTTGCCTCAGAGAGTCCAATTTGAAAGCGCTCCATTTTTAATAATTGCCTCGCGATAGGCTACTCGCCTCACGAGAGCGCCCAGAATCTGAATCCTATATATTTTCGCTTTAGGCAGAATTAAGGACCTTTTGAAACTCCACTGCTTAGAGCATGTTTTGTGACGAATCCTTTTGTTTCGGGGCTGCGTCTCCTTCTGTTATTTGCTTTTTGTACAATGGTGATTAATTCCTATTGTTTGGGCGTTGTTACAAACATGCGGAGCTAATCCCCTCGCCTAAGGGATCAATGAAACCACCCATGGCGGTATAGCGATTCAATGTGATGTATGTTTTTCTCCCCTTTTCTCAATTAATGTTTTCCAATTCTGAATTGATTGTGTTGATCATATGCTTGCGTGATTGACTAGTTAAACGTGGTGAGGCTTAGGAGGCACTGCATTTTAGAACTTGAATTGGGATCATCGACCGAATATTGCACGAGAGTGAGTATGAGATCTATGGCAACCTTATAGAACCGATTTAATAGAGTTTGGATGATTAGGTTATGAGACCTGGTAAGTAATTAACTCAATCGCCGAATACGTCCCTATTGAGCACCTAATGGATATAGGAGAATTTGGGGAGTCCTGGTTGACATTGTAATTGAACTTAGGGAAAATCATCATCACTGGGTACTATGCATGATTGGGTAGGTGGATTTGAGACCTTAGATATTTTAATTTTCAGATTTTAATACCTTAGTTCTATTAGATTTGTTAATTTAATTTGCGATCCTATTCTCCTCTCTCAACCATTTGCTGATACTTGACCAACTTATCGAATTTCTTACGAATTAGTCGAATTGTAGCCCAATCCTTGTGTTCGACCTCGTGAATTACTTAACGTGTTTATTTTATTACTTGCGATGACCCGTACACTTGACCGCACTCAACAGCTGGCATAGCTAATCAAATGGAATCGTGGGTTCCCACTTCCACATATTTGGAGAAATCAGAATTTTGAAATCCTTAGGAATCCTATGACATTCGTGGGAGACAGTTCTTCAATCTTGAGAAGGCCATAAGTATTTGAGCCCTTGATCTCTTTTATTTGTTCTTCTACCTTCTCCATCCACTCTTCCTTCATCTTATCAGGTCCAAACTTGACTCCTCTTGATTGTTCAGAATGAATGCATGGGGTTTTTCCCATGTATAGCCAGCAATTTGATACATTCTCGATGGGGCGATATTCTTCCTCGATGGGGATTACTATGGGTTCGTGTAACCCGACATTCCCCGAGTAAAGCTATGGTTTATGTTTGAAAACATTGGTGCGTTAGCAGGAGAGGGCTTTGTGCAGCTCACATGTGGGTCATCTTCGTTTCCACTTCTATTTGTACTAAGCCTCGCTAAGAATTCCCTCATATCCCTGTAGTATAGCCTCCAACCTTGCTTCGAGTTTCAGTAGATTTCACTCACCCCTTCCCCTCACTGCGCTACTTTTAAACTCAAGTTCCTTCTTGTCTCAGGATTGTTGCAGCCATCCTGGTCCCGGATCTTGTGTTGTAAACTCGGGTTTGATTGGTATTGTCTTTCTTAAGTCGCGTGAATGATTCTTGAACCCTCAAATTCGTGTTTTAGCTCGCTTACGAAAAATCGTCAATTATTCTAATCGTAACCCCTTTTTAAAAATAATTTTTGGCATTATTATTATTATTATTAAAAGAAAGATAAAAGTATGCTTGAAAACCATGAATTCTTTATTTTGCAAAGGAAAGACATTTTTGTAGCAAGAAACTTCACCTCGACACATAAATCTAGTGGCACATCCCCCTAGGTTAATGCGTGGTTGATGACAAATCCATGGAACATGTGTCCCTCAATAGACAAAGCATCATTCACTAGCAATGCAATCATACAGCCTTACTTGTAACACACCATAAGATAGAGCAGAATTCATTGATAGATGTAACCCCTAAAAAGGCTTTTATTTCTTTGAAGAGAAAATACAATGTCTCCTAGTTGACGGATCCGGGCAAGTATACCCAATGTGCAAGTAATACGGCAGAGACGTGCTTTTCTCGCTCCCACGAGGATCAACAAGTACTAGCACGCACCAATTCATTTACTATCTCAAGCGATTCTTGGATTGAATGAAGTTCTAAACTAATTATCAAGCCCACAAAAGTAAAAATAAACAGGAATAAGAAAAACAAACTCTTTTTGTAATTTTCTGAAAAACACTTGGAAGGCAATAAAAGATGGTTTTCAAATATGATAAAAGATGTTGGGATTAGGTTCACTAAACTTCATCCCCTGCAATGACATTACACAAACGCTTTCCACCTCAATTATGACAATCAATCCACTAATTTACCAAGCCCCGATTCCTCGGATGACAAGAGCCTAAATCCACTAATAGACCCTAATTCCTTAGGTGGCCTAGATTAGTGAATTCGCATTAAGATTAGGATCATCCGATTGCTAATAAACCTAGTTCCATTCCTAGATACCAGATTTACTAGTGATTAATTTAGTTCCAGTTCTAATACGAATTTCCCAATTGCATATCAAAACACTAATCAAGTCATGGGGTGCTAGCCACAATGAGCATTAGACACGAAAATCAATCACTCAATAAAGAGTAGAAACCAAATTACAAGAGTCAAGTCATATACATGAGAATTCGAAAAATAGCTACCCTAACCCCCATAATGGGAGTTTAGCTACACATCATCAAAGTAAAGCGAAAAAGAAAGATGCTAAGATGAAGGAAGAAGCACTCCTGGAGGATGCACCCAGCCACCACTACAGCTAGGCAATTTCATTTTCTAGGTTTCTGTCACCCTCTTTTCTCCCAAATCCACTCCCCGCTTTAATTTCGCTCTAAAAATAAATTAACCGTGGTTACTGCGGTTCCCGCGCTCACAGGCTGGGGTAGCTCGCGTGAGGCTTAATATAAAACTCCGGTCTTGTGAGAATTGATCTTTAGCGGGCGAGAGTGGATCGCGAGGCGAAACCAAAAGTCCTTTACCGAATACGCCCGTGATAGTATCGGGGATCGGGCGTGATGGCTTTAGTCCTCGTGCTCGCGAGCGAGACACGGTTCGCTCAAGCCGAACGAGAAGAAAATTTATTTAAGCTTGGGTGACTGGGTTTGGTGGTCGTGGTGAGCTCCAGGTCTCGCGGGCGAAGCTCCCGAATTCTCCTAGACTTGCGGCGTGACATGGTTCGCTGGCGAGCTCCGCACTGCGCAATCTCCATTCTTCTCTTTTCGTGACTCTGTCTTCATCCAAGCTCCACCATGGCTATTCTTGACATTTTCCTGAATTCTGCCGTAAAACAACACCAAGAAACCAGCTTCTCACGTTCCAAGGGAAAACTAATAAAAACCAAATAAAGAATGCCCCTAATCACATATGCAAATGCATGCAAAAGTACAATGAACATCGTGTAAAATCACCTTATCATCCCCCATCCTAACGAATTATCAAAAGTTTTAAAGTCTTCCTTTTGAATCTCAGCTTAACAAGGCCCCTAAATACTTCATGAAGCAAGCTATTTTGGAGGTATTGTAGATCCGTCTATTCATGCTAGTTTGGGATCTAGTGCTTCTCGAGGTGACCTAAACTGGATAGGGGTGTATGGTATTGCAAACTCCCCGTAGAAATGTTCATATCTTTTCTTCCAAGCATCTCTGTGACTCTTCAAATCTTTTGCCATGGATTCCCAATTCTCTAGTCGCCATTCTTCTTGTATCGATATCATCCTGATATTGTTTTTTCTCACTTTCGAACATCTGGAACCTCATCTATAACTCCTTGCTTCTTTCTCTTTGCGATTTTTTCAATGATTCGTATAGTTATAATTGCATTCCAACCTTCATCGAGTAGCGCTCAGCCTTGAGTTAAGGCTTCTTGTAGAGATCCTATGCTTTCTCAATATCGGAATTGTGCTAGCGTTGCCGATTTTTGCCCCCAAGTCTTTTTTCTTTGAAGATTTGTGCCAGCGCATTTTTTTATCTTCTATCCTGCTAGCAATCCTAAACCCGACTCTTTCATATTCCTTCTTGCTCTCTTTCTTTGAGCTCGGACTTCATTGCATCGGACATTCATGTTTCAAATGTTTATCCTCATGTTTAACTACTGGATTTGGTGTTGGAGCATGACGATGGTGATTTGATACTGTTTCATTCTTTCCTCAGCACTCTATCAGGCCATCATAATCTCGATCTTCTTTAACATTTATGCTTCCATTTGCGGATTTTCATCTTCGTACGGGATTGGTTTAAAAACAAGGTTGTCTCTCCTTGCTTTCCTCCATGATTCGTAGGTTTTTAGTACGGAGAAATAATTTGCCTTCTCACTCAACTCGATCCGTACCTTGATGTTGCTCCGGCGGATCTACGCCCAACAGCTATTGTTGTATCTTGATAACTTCGTTCTTGATATAAGAATGAAATTCCACCTAAAACTTATTCAAGTGGTTCTGTGAGTCCATTCTCACTTGTCGAATCACAAGTGCCGAGAATATGACACGAGCCCCTCGTCCCATCAAAGGAATATCCTCCGAGAAATTCCCTAGCCCGAAGATGATTTGTATTTCCTTTATACCCAGGACACATCCAAAAAAAAGCTTCCAATCAACCTCATCAAATTCGCGTCTCATTCACAATTGGGTTTGGCGGCTTATATCTGGATGTGATGGAATCTCCTCGAAGTGGTCATCAATCCCACTAACATAATTTCGAGCATACATGTGGAGTCACGATCCAAACATACAACATTTGTGCACAACATAGTAATTTGCCTTGTTGATTTCATGGCAAAACTTGCAATGATAGGGAATATTTACGCCCCAAATTGCGGAACAGGGTTCCAAGATATTCTTCGACCTTGTAGTAAACATCGCCAACTGCGTAATCCACCATATCCGAGTATGGGGTGGAAAAGCACCAGCCCATAAATGGTTAAAGCTAACACCCGCTTGGAAGATAACCTAATATTTTGAGCAGCGTCTCTCCGGAGATAGACTTCAAGGAATCTTCGCCTCGGACCTACGATAGCTCCTTTTCCATTTGTCCGTTGGCCCTGTAGAACTCCCAACAACTCTGCTACCTTCCTCACGACATGCTTCCCATAATAGAAATAAACACGAAACTCCCTTGGAAGAGGCATCCTAGCATTAAGCATAGTTTCTATAAAGTCTTTCGTATTCAAATTCAAGAACTAGCACCAAATCGGGTTCCATATCGGGCCAAACTCTCAGCCCAAAGCATCTACATGTATGTATAATAAGTCCAAAATCTTCTCCGTACTTGCTTGCAAACTCAGAACATACTTCTTTTGGCACTAATCTGATTTCCATTGAGTTCCCCATCATTGATTTTCACGTCAATTCTAATATTCTTCTTGGGCCAATTGATGCTAGAGTTAGACATTTCTAGTTTCCTTGCCCACGATAATGTCTTTCCTCCACAAAAGAGAATCACCTAAAAAAATAATATTTTTTACAAAAAATAAAAATAAAATAAATAAAATAAATAAAATAAAATAAATAAACAAATATATATATATATATATATATATATGTATTTTCTTTATTTATTTCATTGTTAAAACAAAGTGGGAAATGAAGTAAAATAAATAAAAAATAAATAAATAGAAGTAAATGGATAGAAAAATACAAGAGAGATATGGTACGCCCCAATTCACCAAAGAGTAGGGCCTAATCAAGGGTACCTATGATGACAGCTTCTAAGTCGAAGACCACTAAGTCAATTTAGGGAGTATAAACTTTAGGGACTGGTCTAGACTTCTAAAGGTCATCTCCCTGTGATAGCCATTGTCAGGACCTGGTTCATGAACCCTATCACAGTAAGGATAAACCCTCCGGGATGATTAGTCCATGACACTAGTAACAACGACAGTGGTGAGTCAACAAATATCGGAGAGACACTAGGCCTTCAATGACAATGCCGAGTCATCGCCTAATCCTTAATGTCCCACAAGCTCAGTTAATCGGAGCGAATGGAAAATGGTCGCTGGGTGTGTGTCTCGGCAGGCGGAGGCATACAAACCTGTACAATCCTAAACATAACTAGTTGAACATCACCGACAAGCAAACAAAATAAAAATAAAAATATCATGGTCTTCTATCCTAACTGTAAAAAATAATTATTAAAAGCAAAAGGAATCAAATATATACAAAAATAAAATAAAAATAAATAAATAAAAGAAAAAGAAAAAAAATAAAAGGTAAACAATAAATACCAAAATGCACAACTCATTACTTAGGCTTGACTCGAATTTCTGAGTCGCTATCCAAGCCGCAACCTGGTGCGCTCACGACAGGGACGACGATAAAAAGAAATTTTTAATACAGTAGTCGCTGAATCAATTTTATTTAATTTAGAAAAATTGAAAACCTTAAAAAAATGGTCTTTGAAACCAAGTCGAAATGAACCTGCTACTTAGTACAAGATGCACTTCTAAATCACCCATCCTACGAATGGTACCTTGAATTAATTGTGCAAATTTAATTAATTTATTTTTTTACCCCAAAATATTTACAAGGAAAATTTTATTTATTTATTTATTTATTAATATTTTTTATTTTACGCTTTATTGTTCTTTTTTTTTTTGCATTTTTAAAATTATGGATAAATCCTAAATGAGGCTGGACATATAGCACGGTGGTGTTCATGAGCAACCTCGAAGCTAGGATCGAAAGTACGACACTTGTCATGTGAGCAACCCAAAAATATTAAATAAATTATTAATTAATATCCACATTAAACAAATTAAAAGAACACAAAAATAATGGAAAAATTAATTTTGGCTTGACGAGATGATTGATCACGCCCTATATATTCCCCGCTTCGATGGGAAACTCAAAGCCAATGCAGCCTTTCGTAAAATATTTTGATTGTTGGTTTTTTATTCTTATAGAAATTTTTTATTTATTTATTTTTTTAAAAAAGAGGGGTTTTTTATCGAAACTCCTAAACGAGATAGAACATGGCGTATACGCCAACTCGAGATATCTCATAATTCAAGGAATCGAGTGTGAAAACTCTCACGAAGCAATCCCAAAATCGCTTTCTGTTGCTTTTAAATGCTTCTTTTTTTTTACCTCATTCTATTTTGTTTATTTCAACAAGCAAGATAAATCTAGTTTTCATACACTTTTGATTAGCCCTATTTCTTTTCTTCTTATTTTTTTAAAAATGTTAAACCCAATTTAAGCCTGGGCTCAAGTTCAATAACTATCCAAAATAATTATCTAGGAAATAAATAAAAAGAGATAATAAAACAAAAAATAAGGAAAATCAAGGTTAACAAACCCAATACAATGTATCGCAGGACATAAAAATAAACATCATAGAGAGAAGCCTTTCTCTTCACTGCAAGTGGCGTGACAGCCAGAGAAAAAGTATCAAGACAATGATGAGGCGCTTGGACTGGAGCCTTAATGCAGAGTCACAGCTGGAAAGAGGGCGTGGTGGCAAGCGTTGCTATTACAGACGCGATCGTGCAGTGGGACGGTGGTTCTCGCTTTCACGGGTTGACTACTCGGGACGCATGGTGGCTTCGTTGGCAATGTTCTCAAGCCTGGTCAGTCATCGCGATGGTGGTGGCGAACACTGCGTACGGGCCGGAACGGGACAATGGGGCAAAGTTGGGCGCTCCGGAAGGTTTTTCTTTGTTGGTGTTTTGTTTCCAGGTCAGTTTAGATGAGTGAAATTTCCGTAGAGGATAGGTCGAGAATGTTTTCATGGCCTGAGAGTGACGGTAGCGGCAGAGGTGCTCACAGCGATCAGCCGCATGCAGAAAAGTGGCTAAACTCTCTATATTCTCTTCTTTGCTTTTGTTCCCTAAACTTCCATAACTGACGCCTGTTGCGGATTCTTTGTTAGTCAAATTGTTCCATTTGATCCTAAAATCTGTTAAGATTAAAAATTTCATCTCTGGGTTTTTTGAAATCTAACTCCGCAATTCATCGAGCCTTAATCGCCTAAAATTAGATTTACTCCCTCCTATATTGCTAATTGTTCTTCCATATTATCCCAAAAAAATCTACCAAGATTAGGAAAACGAGGTTCAATTCAAACAAAGTGTAGTTACTAGGTTTGTTGGAGACGAACTGGTTTAAAAATCTTTATTGTTTTTATTTTCTTTGCAATTTT
>JAUPTC010001858.1:0-19615 GCA_030762895.1 Sophora flavescens | reverse complement strand
AGAAAGTTTTTTTTTATATGATAAATGAATATATTTTCTAGAAATAGTTACTTTGAACGGTGAAAAAAGGAGACATAAATGAAATAGTTTTTTCAAGAGAGAAGAAAAGATATCATATCATAAGTAAATATATTTTCTAAAAATCGTTAACTTGCACAGGAAAAGAAGAGAAATAAATCAAATCTATAATCTATATAATCTATAAAATATACAAACAAGAATAATTCAGGTTTCCATACAACA
This sequence comes from Sophora flavescens, assembly GCA_030762895.1. Taxonomy (NCBI): domain Eukaryota; kingdom Viridiplantae; phylum Streptophyta; class Magnoliopsida; order Fabales; family Fabaceae; genus Sophora; species Sophora flavescens. Next base: position 19,372 of record JAUPTC010001858.1, on the reverse strand, counting down.
CTTTTTTACACATGGCGGCCAATGATAGAGTCTCAAGGGAAGAAGTACATGTGTCAAGTACATAGAATTTCGGCTCATTGTTTACCTACTGCATTGACCACATTTTGATTTTGATTTGATACTTATTACATCTATCAAGATAAATTTGATTTGCCGTGTGACACCCTCTACCCCGCATGTATTTATAACAACATAAAGGGATAAAGAAATAAAAAGACATGCATATTTTTAATGAATAATTTAAACTGGATAGAAAGTACCATATGAACAAAACGTCTCAATAACTACGGAAATAAAACAAATCATAAATAAGGAAAACATAACCCCAACCCCAACATCACATGTCAGAGCTGGTAACCAAAATACGGAAAAATACATTGGATAAACCAAACAAAGATAAAATCCTAAACTACGAGTGAGCGAGCTCCGCAGAGTCACTCCTCAACTGGCTGCTCACCACCCTCTGCCTACCAAGAAATGGTACTTACAAACAACAGCAGAAAATGGGGAGTAAGAAATCGTTGTATAAACATAATGGCAATATGGCAGTTAGCAAGATGAGCATGCATCAACATATAAAGCATATCATAGAAAAACAACATTTAGCATAATAATATCATTCATATCATCTCAATCAAAGCATGCTATGCGATGCAGTGCTACTCCACTACTCCGTTATGCATGTGGATCCAAAACTATCTCAGGAAGACAACTTCGGAGTTACATATCCACATTGGCCATCAAGCACCAACGTCGACAGTTCACCAAACCATGGGTGAACCCCTTGGATAGCCGATGTACCTTACTCTTGGATGCACCACATCGAGGGCACACAATCCACCTAGATCAATCACCGCAAATGGCTATATCGCCTTACTCTCGGACGACCTCCCTTATGTTGCAGCTTCCTAAACTAACATCTCCAACAACATCAAACAAGATAGACACCACCTTCGTTTTGACCCTTTAGGCATCAAAGTTTAACACCAGTAACATCTTGACCGATAAGCATCAAGGTTCAACAATTACAACACCTTGACCAATAAGCATCAAGGTAACCTTGACCATTAAGCATCAAAGTTAACATTGTGCGGTAGCTCCTCGTTACCGTCTTAACCATCTTAACTTTTTGTGTTATTATCTTTGTTAGGGCTTAATTACACCATCCTGTAAGACTCAATGACTTAGAGATTTTGATATATGACAAATACAATTTAATGTGTGTGCAAGTGTTTTAGTTTCAAATTGCAAAGACAGGTGTCAAGTAGTGATCAACAAGTTCATTAAGCAAATTCAAGGAAAATATTCAAGGAAGAACTTGAAGGAATCAATGAGCTGCATATAGAAATCAAAAGAGCAAAGTCAAAGATCAAAGATCATCTAGACCAAGCTTAAAGGAGAATTTTAGATTTAAGTCTTAGATGATTTGTAAGAGAAAGAAATCTCTTAGTCACAAAATTGCTCAACTAAAAAGATGCATGAAGAAAATCAATTTTCATAACCTGCATTAAAATGAATAAGTTTTTTTTAATGAAAATGATTTTTAGAAATAAGAAAATTATTTATGCAGTACAGCCATGTAATCCAATAGATGTATATGCTCTCTCTTGTGCGACAAATGAATTTAAGGTTCTTGATCCAATACATAGATGTATTGAATAGGTGTACTGATGGATTAACCAAGTTCAAGATTTTGAGAAACTATCAGAACTATAAGTATGAAATTGGTTAATACTGACCACACTCAACCCCTGTTCAAGAACCAGAATCAAGAAAACATATTTTGTTATCAGACCCAAATATGTTTTGATTGATCCTAACGGCTATAACTTGTTTTCTATATAAAGTGGGATTAAAGGAACACATTTTACATATCAAAAATATATCATAGATCAGAATTACACAAAATCATTTTGAGAGATCAATTGTGAAAATCATTCATCTTCTTGCTTGAGCTTCATTGTGAAAAAGAGTGTTTCATTCTCATAAGTGCTTCAATTTGTATATTTGACTATTGAGGGTTAGGAATCTTTTTTTTTTTCGTTCTATTTGATTGTAAAGAGAGAGGGAGTCTCTTTGTGTGATTAGGGTGAGGTATCCCTCAGGAAGAACATTGATTGAGGTTCTTCACAAGAGTGTGGTATCTCGAGGTGAAGGAGTGCTCTGTGGTGTAAAGGTTTTTGAAGCTACCTGGCTAAAGCTTGTTGTGTTAGTGTGTGAAAACCCACAGGTGGAGTGAGGACTGGATGTAGGTCACAGTGATGGTGACTGAACCAGGATAAATCTGGTTGTGTGGTATCTCTAAACTCAGACTCTTAAATTTCTGTCTTGCGCATATAACTGTGATCTTGATGTTCTAAGTTTTCAATTGATATCAGTTCTTGATCTGCATAATCAGTATTGAACCTTGAGTAAACTGTAATAATAACTGTGTATTCAATTCTATTCTCAAGGATCAATATTTGAATTGAATGTTGCATCATATGTGATCAAATTCGAATAGCTTAATTTTTGTTTCTTAATCACTAAAACTGAAACCTGCAAGTTTGTTCTTGATTGTTAATGCTTGTATCTGAAACTTGCATAACTTGTTCTTAATCTTTAAAGGTTTAACCAGTTTCCGTATTTTTTTATTATTGAGTTTTGAAACTGAACTTCTTCCTGTTTGATTCAATCACTGTTTGATTCAATCACTAAAGTGACAGAAGCGCTCGTCCACACAAGTGATAGAAGCGCTCGTCCACTAAAGTGACAAGCACTGATTTATCTTTCTGAACTGATTCACCTCATCACCTTCTATTCAAGATTTCATAAAAAGCCATTCACTGTTCTTGTAAAAGATCCTGAGGTAACTCTGATTTGAAAAATAAAGTTTTTGAAAAGGAAATTTTTTTGAAAACTCAATTCACCCCCCCACTCTTGAGTCTTTGAAGCCAAAACAACACATCCATCTTATCTTTAATTTGCTTGATGTCTTATTTCATCGTAGGAGACAGTTTGGGTGAAGCTACCCTTGTTTCCACCTAACGTCTTGTTATGTTTGGAGAGCATGGTCGTGATGACCCCAGCACAGGCGGGCTGGTCATTGAGCACGAGCGTACTGTTTATTGAGCACGGTCATGCTTACTGGAGCATGACCGTACAGATCTGGGTAGGAGGGTTGGAAACCCTTGGCAGCTTTCTAGCGAATTCAAAGATCAATATTAGGGTCTTTTATCTACACCATCAAGTGTTAATCTCGTTCCTCTTATTTAATCTTCATGTCTTATGATTATTGGGAATTAATCCTTTAATTCTTTTTTCATTGCTAACATCCCTAAAACACATGAATAAATCGTAGAGTCTTAACTACACCATTGAGAATTTACCTCACTTCTCCTTTCTAAGGTTCATGTCTTTTGAACATGGGAATTAATCTCTAAAATCATTATTTGGTTACTAACATTCCCTATGTCTTTAATTAGTGTTTTAATAGCATTAACATATTCATTACCAACATCAACAACAAAGCATTCATTCATGGCATGACATCATCATCATCCAGAATCAATACATTCAATCATGGCATAACATCATAATCATCAACATAAATTCACAATTTACAACATGCCAAGCATATAGAAAACATAGCCATTCATATAACAAACAGCATCAATTAAGCATTAAGAACACAACAGGGCCATAGGTTAACCCTTCATCTTACGCTACCCCAAGGCCTACATGTTATACTAATCCCTTATCCCCATACCTGGTATGAAGATTCAACTAACGCCAACCGTAAGCGATTCTACTTTGATTCCCTCAAGCGACTCGGTGAATCCCTCAAACCTTGGCCAAACACAAAAGGGTAACAATTAATCTCCAATTTCATAAAACAAGAAAGCGAGATTACAAAGGGATGACCACATTACCTTAATTGACACTAACGTGCGACTTCTCTCCCAAAAGAATGAAAAGGGTAAATGAGAGGTTTGTCACATCGGGGTTGCTAAAAGTGTCAATTTGAGGTTGTACCCATAACCCTCCTAAAACACTCCTATATATAACATCGGACCCGAAAGACGGGCGTGCTCACCTTGAGCACGGGCGTGTTTAAAGGAGCACGGGGTCTTCACTAAGCACGTCACCCGCCCTCGTTTTTTGACACGGTCGTGCTCTATTGAGCACGGTCGTGCTCGTGGCTCACTCGGCCATAGAACTTGCTTATAAGCATGGGGTCGTCTTTGAACATGAGCACGGTCGTGCTCATGTGTCAGAAAGGGATTTTTGACCAGAAAACCCCCACTTAACCCCATTTTAACATTCACAAGGCATTTCCTAACAACATACAACTGTATATATATTAATGCATAAAGCTTATTTATGAAAAACGGGGTGTTACAATTCCACTGCCCTTATAAAAATTTCATCCTCAAAATTTCTACTTACCTCGATTAAAAAGGTGCGGATACTCTTACATCATCTTGCTCTCCAGCTCCTAAGTAGCACTTTCCTCAGTAGTCCCACTCCAAACGACTTTAACCAAGGGAATTTCCTTCTCTCTTAGCTTCTTAATCCTTCGGTCCTCAACCCAAAGTGGTAATACCTCAAAAGTCAAGTTCTTTTTTAACTGAATTGTAACGGGTACTATTACATGGCTATGATCGTGAATATACTTTCAAAGTTATGACACATGAAACATATTGTGAAGTTTGGATAGGAAAGGTGGTAAGGAAATTTAGTAAGCAACTTCACCGACTCTTTTTAGAATTTGGTAAGGACCAATGAACTTAGGAGTAAGTTTCCATGCTTTCATCACTCTACAAACCCCAGTTGTTGGAGTAACTCGCAAGAACACATGGTCACCTTCCTAGAGTTCAAGAGCTTTTCTTCTCTTGTCATGATAACTCATTTGTCTACTTTGTTCCACTCTCATATTGTCCTGGATCATCCTCACCTTCTCTGTAGTCTCTTGCACTATCTCAGGTCTTAGCACCACATTCTCACCAGGTTCATTACAACACAAAGGATTCCTAACACTCCTTCCATTACAACACTTACGTAGGGTGCCATCCCAATCTTTGGAATGGAAGCTATTGTTGTAGGTGAACTATATAAGGGTAAAAACTTATCCAAACTACCCGATTGTTCTAGCACACAAGCTCTCAACAAGTCCTCTAAGGACTTGGATGGTTCTCTCGAGGTGACCATCGGTTTGTGGGTGGTAAGTGAACTCGGCCTAAGCATGGTTCTTAAAGCCTCGTGCAAACTATTCCAGAACCTAGAGGTAAATCTAGGGTCTCTATTTGACACTATATTAGAGGGCACACCGTGTAACCTAACTATCTCCCTGATGTACAACCTAGTCAACTTCTCCAGAGGATACTCCACGTTCATAGGGATGAAGTGAGCATATTTAGTCAACCTATCCACAACAACCCAAATAGCATCACAACTTGCTGGAGTCATAGGGAGTCCAGACACAAAATCCATAGAGATACTATCCCATTTCCATTATGGGATACTCAAAGTCTGTATCATACATGAAGGTTTCTGGTGTTCTATCTTAGCCTTCTGACATACTAAGCAGGCATAGACAAACTCAGCTACATCCTTTTTCACTCTAGGCCACCAAAACATGCTCTTCAGATCCTGGTACATTTTAGTGGCACCTAGGTTAACACTCAAAGCACTCCTATGTCCTTCCTCTAGAATCAACTTCCTAAGCTCTGGTATGTCAGATATACAAATTCTATCTTAAAACCTCAAAACTCCATCAATTCCTTCCTTAAAACTAAGGTTTATACCCTTAGCAAGCAACTCTCTCTGGCCTAAGAGGTACACATCTATCTTCTGACATTTTCTAATCTGGTCCATCAAACTATTGGTAATCTTCAATGTTCCAAGCCTATTACTGGGGTAACTTCCCATGCTAAGCTCAAGTCTCTAAACTCCTCAATCAAATCCATATCTCTAACCATCAAAGCTAAAACATGTAAGGTTTTTATACTTAAGGCATATACCACTACATTGACTTTTCTTGGATGGTAGCTCAACTCAAAATTGTAATTCTTACAAAATTCCATCCACCTACATTGCCTCATATTTAACTCCTTCTATTCAAACAAATATTTGAAACTCTTATGATCACTAAAGACCTCGAACCTTGCCCCACACAGATAATGTCTCCAAATTTTTAAGGCAAACACTACGACTCCTAATTCCAAATCATGGGTAGGGTAGTTCTTCTCATGGGCTTTCAAGCTGCTTAGAGGCATAGGCTACTACCTTACCATTCTACATCAACACACCACCTAAACCTTGCTTAGAAGCATGTAATATACTACAAAAGGCTCACTAGGATTGGGTAAAACTAACACTGGTGCAGATGTCAACCTTTCCTTTAGGTCTGAAACTTTCCTCACACTTAGCGTCCAACACAAAGATCTATCCTTTCTTAGTGAGGTGGGTAAAAGGAAAACCTATCTTAGAGAACCCTCTATAAAACCTTCTATAGTACCCTGCTAAACCTAAGAAACTCCTAATCTTGGTTCTCTGACTTTGGTGGTTCCTAGTGGAGCACGATCTCTCACCTTAGTTGACCCCGACTATCCCTCCTTTAGAGATGACATGTCCTAAGAAACTCACCTCTTCTAGCCAAAGCGACACATACACAACTTAGCATACAACTGTTTTTACGTAAGGGTTTGCAAAACTACCCTCAAGTGTTCCTCGATGTTCCTCCTTGGTCTTGGAGTACAATAAGATGTCATCTATGAAAACCACCACAAAGTAATCCAAGTAAGGGTGAAAGGTCTTGTTCATAAAATCCATGAACATAGCAGGAGCATTAGTCACACCAAAGAGCATAACCACATACTCATAGTGACCATAATCGTTCTAAACGCAGTCTTTGGGATGTCCTAAGACTTAACCGAATTCGGTGGTATCGACCTCAAATCTATCTTGGAGAAAATACAAGCTCCTATCAACTGGTCCAAAGATCATCAATCCTAGGGAGGGGATACCTATTCTTAATGTTCACTTTGTTGAATTGCCGATAATCGACACACAACCTCATGCTGCCATCCTTCTTCTTCACCAACAACATCGTCGCTCCCTAGGGCACACGCTAGGCCTAATGAAATGTTTTTGAATCAGTTCCTCCAAATGTTTCTTCAACTCTGCTAGTTCTAGAGGAGACATCCTATAAGGTGCTATGGATATGGGTCCGTTCCCTATACTAAGTCTATGGTAAATTCCATATCCCTTTCATGGGGTAAGTTGTAAACATCCCGGGGGAACACTTCCGGAAACTCTCTCACTATAGCCACACTTCCAACATCGGGCTTGCTCTTTTCTTCCGGGGAAGATAACATCATGTAAATTTGGGCTTCTTCTTTCATAGAAGCCTTAACTTGGTTGGCAAGAGAAATCTCGGATCCTTAGACTCGATAGGAGTCCCGAAGACAATGGTCTTGTCAAAATAGTTCAAGAGGACATGGTTGGAAGATAACTAGTCCATACCAAGAATAACATCAAGTTGCTTTAGGGGTAAGCACACAAGATCAACTACAAAGTGTTAGACTCAATGACTTAGAGATTTTGATATATGACAAATACAACTTAATGTGTATGCAAGTGTTTTAGGGTCAAATTGTAAAGACAGTTATCAGCGAGGAATCAACAAGTTCAGTGAGCAAAGACAAGGAAAATATTCAAGGAATAACTTGAAGGAATCTAAAGAGCTAAATGAAGGAGTCAAAGAGCAAAGACGGAGATGAAATGAATCATCAAGACAAAAGCTTAAAGGAAAAATTAGATTTAAGTCTTAGATGATCTGTAAGAGAAAGAAATCTCTTAGTCACAAAGAAGCTCAATTAAAAAGATGCATGAAGAAAATCAATTTTCATAACCTACATTATAAGGAATAAGTTTTCGTTAATGAAAGTGATTTTTGGAAATAAGAAGCGATCGTCCAAAGCGCTCATCCAACACTGAAGTAATACAAGCGCTCATCCAAATACAAGTGATCGAAGCGCTCGTCCAACATAAGTGACAGAAGCGCTAGTCCACTGAAGTGACAGAAGTGCTCGTCCACTAAAGTGATGCAAGCGCTCTTCCACTAAAGTGTCAGAAATGCTCGTCCACTGAAGTGATACAAGCGCTCGTCCACTAAAGTGACAGCAACACTCGTCCACTAAAGTGACAGAAGTGCTCGTCCACTAAAGTGATACAAGCGCTCGTCCACTAAAGTGACAGAAGCGCTCGTCCACTAAAGTGACAGAAGCGCTTGTCCACACATGTCTTTGGACTTGCTAATATCTTAATGAGAAGATCCGTCCAATGACGTGGCATATGTAGCTCGTCTACTATCCCATCCGAATGTAAAATCTTAATGGCAAGATGGACGCGAATTCTATAAGAACTATCAGAATCTTATTTCAAGAACCAGAATCAAGAAAACAGATTCTATTAATCATATCCAAATTTGTTTTGATTGATCCCAACGACTATAACTTGTTTTCTATATAAAGTGAGATCAAAGGAACACTTTTTAACGAATAACATCGATCATAACATATCGAATACTATACACATATCATTCATCATCTTTCTTGAGCTTATTGTGAAAAGAGTGTTTCGTTCTCATAAGTGCTTCAATTTGTTTATCTGACTATTGAGAGTTAGGAATCAACTTTTCTTTTTACTGTTTGATTGCAAAGAGAGAGGGAGTCTGAGTGATTAGGGTTAGGTATCCCTAAGGTTGAACATTGAGGCTTTTCACAAGAGTGTGGTATCTCGAGGTGAAGAAGTGCTCTGTGGTGTAAAAGTTTTTCAAGCTACCTGGCTAAAGCTTGTGTGTTAGTGTGTGAAATCCCATAGGTGGAGTGGGGATTGGATGTAGGTCACATTGGAGTGACTGAACCAGGATAAATCTGGTTGTGTGGTATCTCTAAACTCAAACTCCTTTACTTTCTGTTTATGATCAAGAACCTGTGATTTCGATGTTTAAAGTTCAATATAATTTCTGTTCTTGATCTATATAAACTGAATTGAAACCCGAGTTCCATTGTAATCAAGACTGTGTTATCTGCGTTCAAAATTGAGTTGATCAAAACCATTCTTGATTGCTGAAACTAAACTAAGACTGAAACTGAAACCTGCAAGTTCATTCTTGATTGTTAATGCTTGTATCTGAAACTTGCATAACTTGTTCTTAATCTTTAAAGATTTAATCAGTTTCTGTATCTTGTTATTATTGAATCTTGAACCCGAACCTATTCTGAATTAATCTTTCTTATCTTCATCATCTTCCAATTCAAGATTTTATATAAACCCTTCATTGATTTTGTAAAAGATCATGAGGTCACAAATCTGCAACTCGATTTGAAAAGTTTTGTGAAAAGTTTTTAAGAGTGAAATATTTTTGAAAACTTCAATTCACCCCCCTCTCGAGTCGTTGAAGCCAAAACAACACCAAGTTCCTACAATTAATGGTAATGAGACAATTCTTGAATGAATGTGAAGTAACAAGATTTTTGTGGGTGTAGCAAAGATCAAATCACAATCAAGAAGGGTCACGAAAATTTAAGATTCATGACACAATCATGTGATATAAATGAGTGAGTCGCACTTGAATCAAGCAAAACAACTAAAAAGAGTTCCATCGATTTGGCACATACCTTGGATCAAGTCCTCGGACTCGATTGCCTCAGCTCAGCTAAGAGTAAAGACTCTTCCTTTGGTCTCCGGTCTATTGGCTTGGGAATGCTGATTCTTGCTAGCACTTTGCGGTTCGACTTTGTTCTTCCACAATCTCACTATTGTGACCCGGCTTGCCACACTTGAAAGCGGATGACGTCGGTCTCCTTGCCTTTGAGTGGTGAAATGATCTTTCCCACACTTGCCGCATCCGATGGGCTAAGGGAGCGAGAATAATCCCCGGTTCCCGAACATGACTGGAGAATTGTGGCTTCTTACCACTGCTTGAAATCCCGGTCGACCTGGAGTTAGACGTTCCCTCCATTTCTCCCTCTGATTACTTTTCCTATTTCCCCTAGCATTTGAACTCTTGTAGCTTGCCACTCTAGATTTGTAGGCATCCTCGAAGATCCTACACTTATTCACCAAGATAGGAAATACACGAATCTCCTAATAACTGATGACTTGTTTGATCTATGGACACAGGCCATCGTCAAACTTCACACACTTGGAGCGATCATCATTAACAAACTGATCGAGCGTGTAGTAATGAGAAAGCTCATCAAACTTTGCAGCATACTCCCCCATAGACATATTCCCTATGCTTCAAAGCTAATAACTCCATCTCCTTCTTGTCGTGGATGTCAGCTGGAAAGTATTTCTCTAAGAACTTGTCCTTGAAGGCATTCCAAGTAACTATCGTACCCTTAACTTCCATGCTCTGGCGACAATTGTCCCACCAATGCTCAGCTTCCTCTGTTAGCATCAAAGTCCCGACAATGACTTTGTTAACGTCGTTGCGTGCTATAACCCGAAAGATTTTCCGGATCTCTCGCATCCACAAAAGAGCACCTTCGTAGTCATAAGCTCCCTTAAAAGAGGGCGGGTTATTCGCTAGGACTTATCCAGACCGTGAAACTCAACTAGTTCTCCATTGTTGTTGTTAAGTTATGTCCTATAGCATTGGAAAGCAATGCCAAGGTGTCAGTGATAGCCTGGTCGTTCCTACCTCTTCCTGCCATAGGTTCCTGTAATGTCCAGGACAACTATTAAATATAGAGACCTAAGCAGGAAGAGCTACAGGCACCTATTACTACTCATTATTTCTTATAATAAATATAGACAATTCAAATAAGAGCACACAGAAGATACATAACAGACTCATACCACGACTGATATGACAAACCTGGCTCTGATACCACTAAATGTGACACCCTCTACCCCGTATGTATTTATAACAACATAAAGGGATAAAGAAAAAAAAAACATGCATATTATTAATAAATAATTTAAACTGAATAGAAAGTACCACATGAACAAAACATCTCAACAACTGCGGAAATAAAAAAAATCATAAACAAGGAAAACATAAACCCAACCTCGATGTCACATGTCAGAGCTGGTAACCAAAATCCAGATAAATACATCGTATAAACCAACTAAAGCTAAAAATCCTAAACTATGAGTGAGCGGGCTCCTTAGAGTCACTCCTCAACTGGCTGCTCACCATCCTCTGTATAACAAGAAAAGGTACATGCAAACAACAACAGAAAATGGGGAATAAGAAATCATTGTATAAACATAATGGCAACAGGGCAGTTGGTAAGATGAACATGCATCAACATATAAAGCATATCATAGAAAAACAACATTTAGCACAATAATATCATTCATATCAACTCAATCAAAGCATGCTATACGATGCAGTGCTACTCCACTATTCTGTTATGCATGTGGATCCAAAACTATCTCAGGAAGACAACTTTAAAGTTACATATCCACATTAGCCATTAAGCACCAAATCCGGCAGTTCACCAAACTATGGGTGAACCCCTTGGATAGCCGATGCACCTTACTCTTGGATGCACCACCATGGGGGCGTACGATCCACCTAGATGAATTACCGCGGATGGCTAGATCGCCTTACTCTCAAACGACCTCCCCTATGTTGCAGCTTCCCCCACTAAGATCTCCAATGTGTGAATGCATGTATAACAACATCAAACAACATAGCTACCACCTCCGCTTTGACCCTTTAGGCATCAAAGTTTAACACCTGTAACACCCCGATTTTTACTGCTTTCTAATATCGGTATATAAATATATAAATGTTTATATTTTTATCCGAGACTTAGAAAATGATTTTGGATAAACCAAAATCATATTTGTATTCTAATTTATCGTAGATAGTTACGGTTAAAATTTTGGTTGCAAATTCAGACGAAACCCGGTCTGTGTTTTCACTAACAGTAAAAGTTTACTGATCAGAAAACCTAATTTTGACTCGTGAACGAAATGGTTAGGTTTTATATTGTTTTTCCAACGACTTTAGTTTTTTTGAAAATTTTCACTTAAAAGTAAAATAATATATATTATTCGGGCGATATATATTAAATCGGGGGAACGACGGAGCTGAAAACGGGATTTCTGGGACCCGCTAATAGATGAGAACCATGAGTCATATATGATGACTCAAATGGGGGAGTCACCATGGCGAGTCATGGTGTGACTCACCATGTGATGATTAAATTAGGGTTAAAGTTACTTAATTATCCTTAAGTCTTAATTAAAGCACAAATTTGCCCTAAGTAAAAATTACTACATTGTCCTTAAAATGAAAAATTCTAACCCTAAATACCCTTGAAAACCACCTCTACCCCTACATAAACCCCACATAGCAATTTTCTGTTCTTACTTCATCTTCTCTAATTACTCTCTTAGAACATACTGAAAATCCTCCATTGATTTGGCTTGAACTTGGATCAATTACTCCTTTTCTTCATCATTCAAGAGGATAAGTGGTTGTGTACGTTGTATTGTGGAATTCAGGAAGTAGACTGGAAACTTCGTTCAAAGGAAAAGAAAAGTCCAGGAAACTCCAAAAAGGTAAGGGAGTTTACGAGGGATTTTCCCGATAGCTATATCTTATCTCAGAGTTGTCTATATAATTTAATTTAGTTGTTGAGGTTGTTTAAGTTTATGTTACTTAGTTGTTTTATTTAGCTTTAATTTTCTATTTTAATTATCCGCTTTTAATAATTTATCTCAGTGTGATATGTTTTATAGCTTTGAGGCATGCTATAACTGTATTATTTGCTATAATTGTGATGTGGAAATTTCTTTGTTATTGATTGTTGATTGAAAAGCTGATAGTGGTTAGTGCTAAATTAATTATTAAGATAAATGCTTCAAAAAGTTTTAAGAGGAATATTTAGAATTAATTTGGTGTAAAATTGAGAGATAATTGAAAATAAGGTTATTTAATGATTTATCGAATGTAAAGCTGATACGTGAGTAATAATGAGGATGTAGCGAGGCAAAACTTTTAAGTGGCGTTAGTTTATAAAAAAATTTCAAGAATTAAGTAAAATTTTATTACAAAAGTTTATTTTCAAAAATAACTTAATTTTCATGTTGAAAAATTATTTTATTCGAAAAGGGTCAATTTTGAATTTAAATGATTTTAAATACCAAAGGATGCGAGTAATTTGAAAGAATAACGAAGATTTTAGAAAAGCAGTGTTATTTATTTGAAAACAGAAATTTATTCTTAAAATTGACTTCTTTTTCAAGAAATTAATGTTTTCTGGAAAAATATTTTAAATAAGGAAAATGATTTTTCTACGATTTTGAAGGTTTATAAATGAATTTCAAAGCGGAAAAAGATTTTATTTTCGACGGAGTTATTTCCAACAACTTGGATGAGTTGTGGAAGTTTTGTTTGGATTTGTGTTTCACATAAGAAAATAATTTTTTAAAGTTGAAAATGAATTTAGTATTCGAGACATCGGGATTTTAGTTTTCTATGGTGTAAGTGGTGGACGATGTGTCGTAAAGTTGAAGTTGTGATGTGTGTCACATAAAGTTGTGTTGATTTTTGTACTCTATAATCCACGATTCTAAGACTAGTGCATCGATCTAGAACTTAGTGGTTTACACATTCGGACTTTGCGTCTGTGACACCCTAAACTCCGAGTCATCACATGGTTACCCATTTATGAAATAAAACTTAATTTCTTGGTTACTTTCGGAAAATAATGTTTTCTCAACGTAAATATTTTCAAAACATGGTGATAAAATTTTTCCTTTTCCTTTTAACCTCATAACAACAACAACTTAATCCAATCACATAACAATACAATGTATATAAATCTTACAACTATACTGCCTCATATATTTTCACACCTAAATCATAATCGGTTTTACCCTCGAAAACACAATATAACATAATAGGACCTAAGCCCATTAGTAAACTAACGTGACACTGCGAGCCAATAGGAGCTACAAAGACGCTTCCAACTAGACAACCTTCCTCTTCTTGTAGGGTTCATACCCCTATGCGTCTACGAGATGTGTTGTAGGCGAGACACCAATATATGGATTTATCACCATAACTAGATCTTAACACAAAAGAAGGGCACGTACACATATACATATTTATAACAACATACTCATTCATATTATATCACGTCATTTATCGTGGGTTTCACACCCCAAACATCAACGTTGAAAAACTATGCATGACCACTTCAAAATATCATCTAAACATTCATACCTAATCTCATGAGATATCTCCAACCTCGTGATGAGTTGATCGAGCTTGAAATGATTCACGCAGCCACGGACACGCGAGTCACGGACATGCAATCCCGAACACAGCCAAAACCCATCACACATTGTCCAACATCATGTCACGGGTGTCACAACGTAGATGGGGCCTCATTGTCCACCAGGCACAATAAGAACATCTTTATGATCTACCATGATGCCATGAGGTAATCACTCATTATAAAACCTATCACACACTTGTCCAACATTGGCCTTACGGTGTCTACCACGTAGATAGGGCCTCATTGTCCACCAGGCACAATAAGAACATATTTATGATCTACCATGATGCCGAAGGTAATCACTCGTATAAACCTATCCTAAATGTCAACATCGGCACGGTGTCACAACGTAGATAGGGCCTCATTGTCCACCGCACCTAATAAGAACATCTTTATGATCTACCATGAGCCTTTATGAGGTAATCTTCGTTTGATAATGGCACGCTCCCGATGCGAGCGAAGAAAAACATTTGTTCTACAACATTTTTTCTTTGGGTTATATCTTAATTTGTCGAGCTCTCAAAAGCGAACCGACCCATTCATCATTTTAACTCAAAAGCTCTAAAGCTTTCAACCATCGCTTAACATCGAATGCTCTCAAAAGCATCATCGCTAACATCGGGGGGGTCAGCCAGCATCATCGCTAATACATCAGGACGCTCTCAAAGCATCATCGCTTTTAAACATCTTCCACAGTTTTTATTAACAACAATAACCTCAAAGTCCGAAAGTGCTCAATCAAATAGCCTTTAGATCGCTGGCGTAACGCTCTTAGGTTCAGGTATGAAAACATCTCAAAACGCTTAACTTTTTTTTTTGCTAGATCATTTACAACAAACGAACTCAATACCTCGACGTTTCTAAGCGTATGTTCCTGAAGCAACATCGCTTACATCGCTTTTGTCTCAGGAAAACAAATCCAAAATAAGACAATGTCATAAGAACACTAGTACCAACATCTCTAAGCATTAAGTTCTATATCATTACTGAGTAAACTCATTTACAAAAATCATTTACTTGAAAACTCTTTAACAAAACTTCAAAGATTAAAAATTAAATCAATTCCGATTAAACCTCAAAACTTGCCATCGCTATATCATTTTACCAAGAAAATATTTTAAAAGTCAAATTTGACTTTTTATTTTATATTATTATTTTATTAGTTTTATTTTTATTTTTATTTCTAATTAAGGAATTTTGAATATTATCAATAAAATAACTTTTAATAATATTTGAATTTCTTGTATAAAATCATAAAGGATTAAAAATTTCACGCGAGCGCTTCCTCACCGTGACTCAGATTATTTTTTTACACTAATAAATCATTAAACAACATGATTTTCTAAACTCGTTATTTTTGCAAAATAATATTTTCACCATTATTATATTCCAACATTTCCCATAAAACGCTGAATATAATTTTCAATACTATTAAATCTTTTATCCTGACACTCCGGTTGTGCACTCCCCACTGACCGCCAGCCTTCTCAAACAACATTCAACAATATCATCAAACTTATATCACCGTGACTACGCATCATAGCAACATAATATACTACCATAGATAATAATAAATTAGAAGTAGATCAATCAATCGAGATACAAGATAAACAACACAACATAAACAATATAAACAAATAATCAGCAACCACAGATAAGTCATATAAACCACACTAAAAGCAAATAGTTATTGAGAAAATTCCTCGTAAGCTCCTCACTTCTTGGAAGATTTAATCAACAGCTTCCTGTTAATCTCCCTATCCATCCGATTTTTTCTCCGTCGGGGCTGGAGTCAAGAATCAGTTGTTTCCTTCAAACGAATTGCAACCAAAATAAATCAAATCAAACAACAATATACTTAATTTGAGGTTAGGGTTCTAAGCCAACCAATTTTCTTGGTTAGAAAATTAAAATTCTGATTAACTTAGGCCATTGATCCATAAGTTATTAAGCATGATTAAACACTTAAACCAAGATTACAGAACTCAAGAACATGAACTAAAAACTCATCTATTTCTAAGAACTAGGTTCGGTTTTCAAGATCCATAGGCTAGAAATTTTAAAATTCTTCAACTCTTGGATTTAATCAACATATAAAACTTAGAGTTGATTCAAGTGTTACAAACAACTTTTGAATCACAAACCATCAAGTGCTCATACCTAGGGTTTCGTTTTTGATTAGATCATTAGGTTGAAAGTTTGATTTTTATCTTCTATATACTTGAATACAAGAACTATCAAGATATAATCATGAATCAAGACATGAAAATGAAACAAAACCTAAGAACACAACTTTTAATTAGGTACTGCCATGACCAGAAATCAAGGAAAGAAATTTCTAATGATTCCAAGTTTAGATGATGAAAATAGAGACATTATAAGATCATAGCAATTGGTTTCATGTCAAAAGGATGAATTAGTTATGAATTTTTGAATCTAGTCTATGAACTTAGGTAAAATGGAAGAACAAGTTGATCTAAGCCATGAATCTACAAAAAGTTGTAGGTAGAGAAATGATTTAAATGACAAGAGAAAGTTATACTTTTATGATCCATAAGAAAAGATTCGATAGATGTTCTCTCTGGCTAAAAATTTTCATGGTGTTCTCTTGAGAAACTTAAAGAGAAAGATGAACATGATTAGGTTTAGAACAGTTTTAGTAATTTCGGTATATCTCTCAACATACTTGTCCGTTTTGTATGATAGCTATGTCGTTGAAAGAAGAGACAGGAAGGTGAACAACTTTCATGTTGAAAGTCGAGATTCAAAATAGAAAATGGTCATAATCCTACGGCAAAATCTCGACGACTAATGAAGTCGTGGAGTTCTCTGGCGCAAAAGCTTAGGTTTTCAAGAAGTTAAGAACATGAAATGGGTATAAAGATATACTAATGAAGAAGGAAAGAGTGAGCCGTGAGTTTTGGGTAAGGTTTGGTCAAATTCTTCCAATGGCATCGCTTGTAATTGTCATAAAAAGACAAGGGCAAAATGGTCATTTCATAGCAAAATTCACTTTGTCATAAATGCGCTATTATGGCCATTATGACTCTGGGATAAGCTCGTCATAAATGCCGTCAAGCCTGGGTCAGTCCATCATCTCTGCTACGCTGTCGACTCCTCGATTCATCCGGGGCATGCTTTTCTAGAGATATCTCGACGTGATAATGCCGTAACAAATATAATATTTTAGTTTTTTACCGTACGCTGTGGGAAAACTTCCAGATCGTAGTAAATACGATAAAAGCATTTTTCATCTGCTTCACTCCAATCAAAATAAGCTTCCAGCAGTAATCTTTAACCGCTGGCGGAAAATAAACGGCAGCACTGACAACCGAATTTTCAACCAAAAAAAACTTCCCCGTAACCTTATGATAATAGTATAATGGCGTAAATGACTCGGTTTCATCCCAAAATCATTTTCTTAAGTTCCCGATAAAAATATATATATTTATATATTTAGTACCAGACACGGCAATGTAAAATCGTGTGTTACACGCCCTATTGCTGAATTTGAAAGACACAGCACATAAATGTTTAAAAGTTGAGATGGTTGTGAGCCTTTCGAGTTTCGATAAGAAATAATGAACAAAGAAAAATGACGAGAACAAATGTTTAACATGCATTATTTTTGTCGACGTGCCTCACGTTGTTTTGACGTGGTGCCTTGTAGGAGAAGCGTGTCATGTAAAGTCAGAAGACAGGCTGTGATGGACATGAATTCCATATACGTTGATCACTATGGCTTGTGTTAGACAGTGTGCTATGGAAACACGTGTATGCCTTATTTGGCAATCGATTACTTTAGTTCACCATTTAAACATCGTTGTCCCTACGGCAATCTGAGACTTGATCACCAAAATGAAGTCAGATCTTCTCTTTGAGATTATATAAAATTTAGATGTTGAATATTGAAGGTCATGCATGCTATTTTAATGACGATGACTATCATATATGAAATACCTTGATAAATTATTTTGTTTATGATTAAAATTTCAATTGTTTTAGATATTTGTGTATATGTTATTTATTTCAGTCGCGCATGTAGTTATCGTGGTGTAAATCCATATCTGTATCTCACCCATGCCGCATTTATTGTTGGGCTTTCCTTGCGTGTGTGTGTGTGTATATATATATAAAGGATCCTGAGCTACGATGGCATATTCGAGACTAGCCCTGGACAAGCTGAGGGGATGAAGAACAAAGTTGGTGCTGGATGATAAAACCTCGGCATATAGCTCACTCACTTATACAGCCCAAACAGAAGAGATAAAAACGCCATGAGGACTTATTGACGTACTCCATACCACAGAGATCATCGAGGTTTCATTACCACTGGCCTACTCCTACGTGACTTGCAGATTAGGGAGTCAGAAGCCATCCTCCACTGTCGAAAAGACAAAAATGAGGCAGCACTGCGGACACCTCCAAAGACCTCGTCGCATCGTATTCCGGGGATGGGATGAGGGACGAGGAGGATCCGTAGAGGACTTAATATGGAGTCCGAGTATCACCCTCTTCCTCGACCATGTTGCCCCGAGGGTGTGGATGAGTTATGGCGTCACCGATACTTATAGTGTGGGTGTGGGGATTTAATTATCACGTAATCCCCCAATGGATATCATTAGTATAGACCAATCGTAGTGAGTTTGATTCCATTTTTTGGTGGTGATCTTGACAATCATATTCTCACACCAGAGCCATTGAGTTTTTGGAGATGCGGTTCTGTGACGATCGCACGCAGTTTAGATATGTTTTTATTTCTGTTACTTTGTTTGATCTTTAGAATAGCCTATCCTTATAAAGGCCCCGTGGAAAACTCGATGATGTTGTAGTACGTATAGAGTTATGATGCACACACACACACACACACACACACAATGTTTGGGTATGTTATTTATGTATGAATAAGTAAAGAAGAAAAATTACCACCATTTCGTAATAAGTGAAATACTTAGTAACTATTAATGAAAGATGGAAATGTGAGAGGTCACAAAGTGATTAAGATTTAGATGCCTAAAGAATCGGTATTACCATTGCAAATCAGAAAATTTCAACCTCTAATGAGATGTGTCAAAGGT